>VDFB02002944.1:199526-228905 GCA_007258455.2 Sequoia sempervirens | reverse complement strand
TAGTATAATTTGGCAAATAAATGACTACGCGACTAAAACTTTTAGTCGCATGATTAACACTAGTAGTATTTGGAAAATAAATGACTAATTTGGTCATTTATAAGTGACTAATTTGGTGATTGGGTAAAATCACAACTAAATGACTAAATAAATGACTAATATCAGACAAATAAAAATGACTAAATAAATGACTAATATCAGACAAATAATAATGACTAAATAAATGACTAATATCAAACTAATAAAAATGACTAAATAAATAACTAAATAAATGTGCTCATTATTAAAATCTTGGCCATAATTTTCATTTTAGTGTGAGAATTATGTTACGGTTAGGGGTGGAATTATGGTTAGGGTTAGGGTTTGGATTATAATTATAATAGGTTTCAGGTTAGGAATAAGGCTTTGGTTAGTGTTAAGGGTAGGGTTGGAATTACTATTAAGCCCTAATCCAAATTGGACCTTAATTAGTTATATCCTAACCCTAACCCTACTTAAAATCTAACCCTAACCCTAATTGAAGAAACCCTAAATCTAACACTAATCGTAACCTTAAGTGAACACTAACCCTAATTGAATTGTAACCTTAAGCCTAATTTAATCATAAACCTAATTCAACCCTAACCCTAACCCTACCCCTAACCCAAATTGTTCCCTAACCCTAATAGTAAACCTAATTGAACTATATACCTAACCTTGCTTAAACCCTAAGTATAATCCTATTTGAACCCTAACCCTAACTAAACCCAAACCATAACCCAAACCCTAATTGACCCTTAACCCTAATGCTAACTCTGAGATTTATTTTAGAACCCTAAACATAATTAACTTTAACCCTAATGCTAACCCCAAGATTTATCCTAGAACCCTAATTAAACCCTACCTTAATTGAATTTTAATCTTAAGATTAAACGTAACCCTAATTGAACTTTAACCCTAAGCTTTATCCTAATTCTAACCCTAATTGTAGAATGCAAATGTATGCTAACCCTAATTAAATCCTAACCCAAATTGCACTCTAACCCTAATTAAACCTTGATTGAATGCTAACCCTAATTGAGCCCTAAATTCTAATTGTGACTTTAATTCATGTCTAATCCTATTTGAACCCTAACCCTAATTGAATCCTAATATTTATCATAATAAAATCTAATTGAACATTAACACTTTTCTAACCCTAATCATAAGAATAATTGAATCCTAGTCATAACCATAATTCAATCTTAATTAAACCCTAATTGTAATGTAACCCTAATATTAATTAACCCCTAATTGCACCCCAATCGTAATAATCTTAATCATAACCTTATATGAAACCCAATTGTAACCCGAAGCACAAACTTAATCATAGAACAGTAACCCAAAACCTAAGTAACCCTAATTGTAACCTTAAGTGAATAGTAACCCTAATTGAATTGTAACCTTAACCCTAATTTAATCCTAAACCTAATTCAACCCTAACCCTAACCCTACCCCTAACCCAAATTTTACCCTAACCCTAACCCTAATAGTAACCCTAATTGAAATATATACCTAACCCTAACTAAAGTCCTAATTGACCCCTATCCCTAATTGTATCGTAACCCTAATTGAGTTGAAACCATAGTTGGATCATAACCCTAATTGAGTTGTAACTTTGATTGTACTCCTATTTGAACCCCAACTAAACCCTAACCCCAAGGTTTATAATAAAACCTAACCCTAATTGAACCCTTACTCATACATAAAATGGAGAGGGAGATACAGATAAGATATATAGAGCTGGATAGAGAAAAAATAAACTGAATTCCTGTAATAAATTTACTATTACAAATATATAATTTTGTCTAATGAAAAATTATATTTATTGAGTGAATGCTAATTGAGACCTTTGTTACATAAACATCATTTTCTAAATGACCTACCAATTGACCTCATGTACTACACATGTATGAAAAAATACACCAAAATTTTCTCTAATTGACCTTTCATACCTCTTCGGCGTACCTATTGCACACCAAGGTACAATTGCTAGTAATATATATATATATATATATATATATATATAACACATGTCAAAATGTGCTCATTATTAAAATGGCCATAATTTTCATTTTAATAAACATACTCTAAAACCTTCCTCAAGACCTTATTTTCAATGCCCACCAAAATGGAGAAGTGAGTCGCATAGCCCGCTAAAATGGAGAAGTATTTTCAAGGTAGCCCGCCAAAATGGAGAAGTGAAAGTGCCTGATTTTGGAGTGCAACCTCTGCCCATTTTTCTGCATTGGACATGATTCATGCAAAATCTTGTGGTAAGTCACTTTCCATGGTTTCAGTTAATTTTTCTTTTCAAATCTGTACACGGTTAGGCCATATGATCCATTCGTTTTTATCTTTCCTTCTACACTTCAAGCTTGGTTATCCTGTAGATGGAGCATGCTCATCATGCTTTTCAAGTTTTCTGTAATGAATCTGGTCTTCATCTGCTTCTAATTGTCCATATGCTTCTTTTATCTGTCCTTGCATTTTTATTCAATCTTTATGACAGAAAACCCATAGCACAGTAGTCCTTGTCACATTCAAAATCCCAATGAAGTTGTAAGAAATATTATAATATACTTATATCATAGCAATAGCTTAACTATCAATACAAATTTGCATAAGTGGGAACTAAATGTAGACCCCAATAACGTATACGGTACCACAAGAAAGAAGTAGGTAGCTTGCAATGTCATGAAAAAGAGCCAATATCTATTTCTCCCCTTTAGCATTAGATAGAGCTTTCGTCATTACAACAACACTGCATGTAGAAAACATAATCATTTAAAATCAATTCACTGTTGTTTACAAGTATTGTGCTACAAGATCATGCATCTAGATCATCACTATTTGGGATGAAATTGTATTTTGACATTTTGTTTAAAAACAAGCAACTATTAAACCTCAAGTACAAAATTTTGATGTAAAATAGGAAAAACTATTGGGATATCAAAATGGGAAAGAAAATATATTATATAGCATACATTTTGAATGGAGGAAAGGTACTCAAAAATTTAATAGGAGGGGAATGTCTCTCCTAATCTTAATTGGTCCATATTTGATCAACACTCTCTAACCTTTGATGAATCAGATAATCAAAATGAGAGTCAATGACAGCTTCATGTAAGTAAGGAAGTATAACCATTCATAGAAAAAAAGATGAAGTAATCTCTAGTAGCTTAGAGGGTAGACAGTGATTATGGGAATGATTTGGTTGAGGATAAGAAAATGCAAAATCATAAGCCATACTATGAAGAGAAAGGAATCAAACCAAGACTGGTTATTCTTGAGGACAATAATCAGGAATTGGAACAATTTATCCATGCTCCCAAAAATGGGTTCGAACTAAGAAACATAGGTTTTAAACTTTTGTGCATATAGAAAAATTATTAAATTTTAACTATCATTCAGTGAAAGCCAATTCCATGTTAATCAATTTTCTACAAGTAGGACATGTCATATTCAGATATATTGTAAAACTAAAGACAATGTTTAATAAACAACAACAATTTCCTTCACTTGGAATATCAAATGTACATAAGAAAATATTTTTAACACCCTAACTAGGGCCTGATTGAACAAAAATCAATGCCAATGTGAGCTCGTGGTAACCGAAAAAAAGACCAAATAATTACAGATAGATGTTGAAATGGTTATTGGATAATGGACACTAGTTTTTTTATTTTTTCAATCAGTTTTGCTGATTTGGCAAGTTGTTTATTGCAGGTTAGATACACACTAAAAATTTCAGTTTCTTGTTGAACGACTTTCAGAATGTGACTACCCCTACAAGCCAACATCTAGAAATGAAACTAAAAAACAATAGATGTTGATGCAAGGTATACTCTGCTCTAGCATCTATTTTCAGGTGCACTGTTTGCTGATTTGTTCCAATTTTTATTGCTAGTTCAGTTTGTTAGAGTAATAAGTTATTTCACTTAATTAATTACATCATATCGGTTAATTAATTAAGTCACTTATCACTTTAGTTACCTAAGCTAAACTTAGGCACATTAATAATTAATTAATTATTAATTATTAAGTGCGCACACTAGGGTTTTCCCTTTTAGGTTTCCTTTAGGGTTTCTTGATCTCCTTCATAAGGATTGATCTCATTGTAATTTCTTAATTCTTGAATATTATTCATTTGCAAATCTTCATGAAAATTGCTCTGCTTTTTACTTTTTTTCTTGTGGAAGGCTTTTTCTGGTTTGCATGTCTGATCTTGGTTTCTAACATGGTATCAGAGCCTTGATATGCAGCCCCTTCTTAGATTTTTGGAGAAAATCATTGCAGAGCACGTTCAGGGTTCCTCGAGGGTTTCATACCTTTAGATCATTTATGAAGAATTTTGGATTAGATTAAGCATCTCCATTGGATTTAGAGCATTGGAAAAAGTCAAGATTGACATTTATTTTATTGATTTTGGTCATTGTTGAAGAGATCTACAAAGGTTTCAAGCTCGGTGATTTTTTTGAAGATCTGGGGGTAGCCAATTTTTCAGAGCACTTTGGGCTCAAATGGAGGTCACCATCGCATTTGTAACGGCCAAAAACCCTAAGAATGCTTGTCATTTGGTCGATTTTGGTGCTGTTGATCTGGGAGGCAAATTTTTTTTGCTAGGGAGGTCGCTTTATGAGGCATTTTTTAAAAAAAAAAATTTAAAAAAATGAAAAAAATGCTTTAAAAAAAGCGCATGCAGTTCAAAATCATCCTGCCACCCAGTGGTCACCCGGAGGCCACCAGGAGGCCACCTAGCTGTTCATCCACCATTGGCACTTCGCCAGCCCCTACGGGCTTATATTTGCTAGTCGTTGGTCATATTAACGCCTGGGAGCTTCGCGCTCAGCCCCGCCGAACTCCTAGCACCTCCGCTAGTCATATGGATGACTAGGGGCTCTGTCCCAGCCCCCTTTCCGTCAGCCCCTAGTCGTGCATAGGACCAGGGGCCGAATTTTTTTTAGCCCCCTGGGTTACTTGTAGGCCAAATTGGCCATTTTGGAGCACTTTTACAATATCGGGTGTAACTTTTGCGTACGGTGTCCATTTTTCACAAACGAGATACCATTGGAAAGATGATTCTAATGCCGATCTAGTGGTGGAGGTAGTTTTTTCTTATTTTTATCCAGATTTATTTTTCAGGTCTTTGAACTCAGATGAAGCTTTTTTCACTTCGGAGGGCATATCTTTTGAATCGATTATCCTTTTTTCGCCATTCTCATGGCATTGGAAAGCTGGTTTAGTCCTCTACACAGATTTGAGGTCCTTTTTTATATCAAGGAGGTATATGTGCACTTTGGATTGTGCATGCACTCTATTTTTGTTTTCATGCACTAGGTTTGCATTTTCTCTTTCATTTATGCATGTTTTACATTCTCTCCTTTTACAATCATGGGTTATTGTAATAAATGAACTGATATAAAGTTCCATCAAGGGGGTTTCTTGCATAATAATCTGATTAGAGTGTAGTTTCACTTTGATCTCATCTTGATAATGATGACAACTCACCACATCTTGCTCATAGCTTGACACAGTTTGGTTCACATCCATTCATATCTTAGATTGAGAGCCTATGGTTAATGATCCTAAATCATATCAAATTCACATCAAGTCACATCTCAATTTGAGGGCCATTAAATTTATGGTTAATGTTCAATAATCTTCTTGGTACTTGCTCCTATGGATTAGTTTTAGTGACAGTTTGGCATCGACATCAAGATACACACATTTTCCAGATTCTTTCATCATATCATTCCCTCTTATGGGGGAAACATTTTATCATCTATTGCTGCTTCACAGATTCCAGGGTTGTT
This sequence comes from Sequoia sempervirens, assembly GCA_007258455.2. Classification (NCBI taxonomy): domain Eukaryota; kingdom Viridiplantae; phylum Streptophyta; class Pinopsida; order Cupressales; family Cupressaceae; genus Sequoia; species Sequoia sempervirens. Next base: position 223,071 of record VDFB02002944.1, on the reverse strand, counting down.
CCATTTTGTGAGTTTTCTAGTGTTCTGTGGCATCAAGTCTGTTGTTGCATTATTATGATTTCACTGAGTCCTTTAGTGACTCTCATATGGTTTCTTGTAAACAGAAGTATCGTTCCTTGCTTGCTGGATTCAGGTTCCAGTGTTACTCCAAAGTGTTCTTCTAGTGCTTCTTTGCAGCAGAACATCTCATTGAGGGGGGTTTTGTCCCACTGGGTTTTCTTCTCTTTCTCATTCATTGCATTTGTACATGGGTACCTGATCAGGCCTTGTTGTCGGGACCCATATTTTCTTTCATGCATCTTTTACTTAGTGTTTTAGCTACTTCCTAAGTTCATCTTAAGGGGGGGGTGTTAGAGTAATAAGTTATTTCACTTAATTAATTACATCATATTGGTTAATTAATTAAGTCACTTATCACTTTAGTTACTTAAGCTAAACTTAGGAACATTAATAATTAATTATTTATTAATTATTAAGTGTGCACACTAGGGTTTTCCCTTTTAGGTTTCCTTTAGGGTTTCTTGATCTCCTTCATAAGGATTGATCTAATTGTAATTTCTTAATTCCTGAATATTATTCATTTGCACATCTTCATGCAAATTGCTTTTCTTTTTATTGTTTTTCTTCTGTGGAAGGATTTTTCTGGTTTGCATGTCTAATCTTGGTTTCTAGCACAGTTAATTTCCCTTTATTTTGTGAGGATCTCTACCTTCCTACTTCAAACAATTTATAGCTCTAAATTAGAGCCTGCGGTGCAATTATGAGTATATGCGAGAACAAAGTATTCCCTGATCAAAGGTACCTTTTGTTTATGATTTAGTTTTTTCATTGCAACCTCTTGAAATTTAATAGAAGCTTTCTTGCCAACCAAAATAAAAAGTATGTATTGCTTCTCTTAGTTTTTGTATTGCACACTCTTTAAGAAATAAAAATCCATGCCCTTTCCATGCCCAGGAAATTTTGGTGTTAAAAATTGTGACATGTTTTGACAGATTCAAGACAAGAAAACAAATCACAATCAGGATGGACATTTTTTTGGTTTCAATGAGCATGCCTTAGGTGCAGAACTATAACAGAGTGAAAAAATATCGTAACTAGAATTTTTTTTTTTTTTTTTTTATCTCAGAACTTTCAAAAATAAGCATTAAATGCTGAACCTTATAAACAATTTTAAACAATTCTCCAAGTATTGTCAATGTAAGTTATGTTGTGAGTGTTTTTCCTATTTCTTTTGCTTGTAGGTACGTTGAACAAGTGTTGTTTGTGTTACAGAGTCCTTCAAATCCCAAGAAGTGGAGGGTGGTTGCGCATGCTTCAAATCCTTGCTCCAGGTTAGTAATAGAGGAAGAGTATTTTAATATTTTATGGTCTTGCCTATTTTAACGAAAATTTAATGGGTGAAAGGTATCTTCAGGATTTTTTACACTAGACATGCTTTCCTTTTAAAAATTACTTAGTTCCCAATAAGAGGCATGCACCTATGCATTGTATTTTTGGCTTTTGACTTTTTTTCTCCCTTATTCTCATTCCAACGTCCACCTATACAAGCAATTTGTCATTTCAAATTTTAAAGCAACACTCTGTATTGAGGTACATGCCTATAAATGGGTAAAGTATTTGATGATTTGAAACACCTATCCTGCTTGATTAGGCATGCATAATAACAATTTGGAACTTTGTCTTATAACAACTTTCTCTTCATATTAGCATGTTCCTATCAATGGAATATGTTGCTTGTTTGAAGTGAAAAAATGCCTTTGTTGATTGTGCACTTCGCAAGGAGTTTTATGCTTTGAATTTCTCATATAAAGAGATATGCTCCTATAAATGGAAAGACACCCTTTTGATGAACTAAACTCTTTTTTCTTTGTTTCACATGCACACCTCTATACATGAAAAAAGTGATATGCACTTTTCCTTAAGATAGGTGTGCACTCAAATATACAAATTTGTCTTCAAATTTAAAGTATAAACCTCCATGCTTAGGTGCATGCCTCACAATGTAGTTTTGATGTTTGAAATTTTGAACTGGTTTTCTAAATAAGGGGGCATACCATTTTATGCAAACCTTACTTCAATCTATTGACTCCTTTTTGTCTTTGCACAAGTGTCCACTTGAGCATGGGAAAAAATATTTTCTAATTCACTAACCTTAATTGCCTAACACCAGTGCATGTCATTGTAAGCAATTACTATTATGACACTTGAAAACAAAAAGTCTTGATGAGGTGCACACAAATAAACTAAATTTTTCCTTTGAAATAGTGAAGCTCCCTTCCTTTAAATGATTGCATGCCTATCTAGCATTCTTGACTTCAAATTTGATGACAACAAATTTGATGCAATGATAGGGGTTCAAAAACTCACTAACTTTCAGAACTTGACAAATCTCAATCTATTCTTTCTTGTCCTTGCAACTAGGACTCATTTTCCCTTCACAAAACTCTTGTTTCAAATTACCCAAACTGAGAATAAGGAAAAAATCCTCTTGTAGATTCCACAAATGACCTTAAACAACATCAATTGATTGACTCAACACCAATTTCCAACCTTGACAACTCAAATAAGAGAACTTTCAAAAGTAGACTATCCAAAATCAGCTTTTAGGCCCTTAAAGACCACATAAACCACCAACCACAAATTCCCAAGCCCATATCTCTTTACTAAAGCCTCAAAAAATTATAAAATAGCCTACTCAAACACATCATACTATTCCCCATTCTTTGTTCATAACATTTTATCAAAAACCTATCTCAACCTTCAATTCTTGACCCCAAAATAAGACTGTCTCCAAACTGTCTTAACAGGACAGTCAAATAAACAATGGCCACAACTTATAAATTCACCAAAAAATAACTAAGAAGAGATCAAAAAACTCCTAAACAACCTTTCAAAACTTTAATATGTCAGAAGGACTCAATTTCTATAATCAAACCTTTGAAAACTTCACTGTACCTTGTCAATTCCATATTTTTTACAATTTTTTAGAACTAGGGCATCATACATTCTCCATGGGTTTCCACTAATCTTAACACATGATGCTACTATCCTTACTACCTAATAACAATGCTATCTAACTTCCTTATCAATGTTTACTATTTTTGACACTGTTACTGTAGATATCTCTATGACATGGTAAATCAAATACATTTGCCATGTCTTAGACCTTGTAGTCACCATTTATTTCTTCACTGCACTATGCTCATAACATGATTTAACACTACTACCTATAGGTGTGTAGGGTCTTACACAGATGTTCAACACTTTGAAGGAATTATTACAATCTAGATAGGGCTTTACAATGGATTTGATATCCCTTTTTCACTATCATCTATTACTTGAGAGCTATTCACTTACTCTTATGAACTGTCCCTTGCTCTTGATCACTACAATCTATGAACTGTCCATTGGAAGGTTATGCAACACTGTCACACATTTGATGACCTTGGTATTCACTAGCTCTTATTATTTTCATTTATTCAACAATATCTAACACTACCCTTTTTACTTGCTACAGTTCATCACATAAACCCTTAAGATTTAGTCTAAGACCCCCCCTTACACAAACCCTAGGGTCTGTTCATAGGTTGCCACTATTTGGTAATCATAGCAGTATTTTAGAGGTTCTCAATGATTAGAGGTTGTATGAGACTTCTAGCTTTGCTTTGTAAGAATAGTCAAAATGATTTTGAATTTTTCCTAATTCAAGGTTCTGGCTACCAAGCTATAGAATTCTCTTTAAATGATCAAATCTTCATCTATACAAAAATCTACATAAAAAAATCCACACCGAGTTTTTCAACAATAGCGAAGTCCAAAAATGGTATCATCCTTGTCAAGTTTCCAATTTTCATAATTTGATATACCTGATACACTTGTTGTAACATCCTCAATATGATTAGTCTTTTCAATGAAAGAATATATTATTCCATCTACACTTCTAAAATAGGAGAGCTAATGACAATTTGTCACTAAGCTTTGTAAGCTTCCTAGAAAGACTGAGCCTTAGATATTTTAACTCCTCTCCTTCTCATTCTCAATTTCCAAATCAAGGAGCCCCATGCTTGTGATCATAGGGTCTGATAGAAATAATAGTTGGCAGTATAGGTAACAAAAATAGTAGCTAATAGTTGCAAGTCCTTCTAGGTAAGGTTTTATTGTATGAGTAGTAAATTGTCATCACTTGTGATTTAGGAGTCTTCTTCATCATGTACATAAGACCATGAATGCCCTCTATAGATTAGGAAGCTTCCTACCAGAGTTTGAGCTCAATTGCAATCCCTAGTTGTTCAAACCTGATGTCAAGGTAAAGCTACTAACTTCTCAGGAAAACACTAATCTGGTCTGCCCCCTTTTCTCCACTGACAAAACTAAGAATCAATTCTTCTGACCTCTTCTTTGCTATGGAGTCCTCAACATCAGGAATAGTTTGGATGCTTGAGCCTGTCTAGCTTCCTCACTAGAATTCCTCTAGTGAATTGACATTAACTTTGTTGACAAACAACACAGTACTGAATAAGATTGTCTTTTACAAGCCTTCCACAACTCATGTCAACACAAAGTTCATATTTGAACATGATCCTATTTGGTGTTTCCTGCCATAATCTATACCTCTTTTGATGTTAAAATCATGGGGAGATTGTAATGTTGCTTGCTTCTGTCATGTCATCTTCCATGACTATCCTAAGTTTAGGGTTTCAAGAAATGAAAGAAAACCCTTCACAAACTTTGTAGAACACCAATACCTAGGAGTATTGCTCCAAACATCTTCACTATCTTCATGACCCTATCAGAGGTCTGTAGCTACCTATAACATCTAAATTAGGTCTTTTAACACTGTCCATTTCTGCTAACTTCCCATAAAAAATGGTCTCATTTGGGTAGACCTATGCTTATGGAATCTAATGCTTCTATCCATTTTGTGAAAATACTCGACACTTTTCAAGAGATTTCTCATGACTAATAAAACTGTTAACAAGCTAAGTAAAACCCTTAATGTTGTTTCAAAGCACCCTAAAGATAATACATGCCTTTCTATTAACCAATCTTTTTAATAGTTCAATAGACTTTCAACTACCCTTGTATGCATATTTTCAACAAAAATGTTAAAGGATTTGAATGTATACAAAGATTGTGCATAGTTCTTCTCAGTTTATTCAATTTGGTGCTATTATTTTTATCTTGTGATTTAGGCTTCAAACCGAACCCTCTCATTAGTATTTGTCTTCCAGAACTATCTAGAAGAGGGTAATCAAAATCAGTTGAATGAAAAATGAGAGCAACTAAAATCCTTCCTAAGAAAAGTGCCCTTTCCACTATAACTGTCGGTTCTAGTGCCTCCTTGTTCATTTTTTCTGGCATCTCCTCATTTTTCATTTCTTGATAGAGAGCTTCTGAAAGATGTGCAAGATGTTCTTCAATCTCAACAATCAATGTTGAGATAAAATGGAAGCATTGCTCTTGCAAATAAGGTGCTAAATCATTTATCCTTGAAGGAGATTTATGTGCATGAAGAAAACTTAGGAGGTCTTCCAGAATATTCTTGGACCCCTCATCTATGGTATCTTTTATTTGACTAACCTCAGTTCCAAAATAAGCATTAAGGAGACCAAATCAATCTTCATCATTTGTCATCATAAATCTAAAACTCAACCCAGGTAAATTGACACTTTTTAGGTCCCCTCTCTTGACAAGCCAACCCTCACTAGTAGTTAATTTGTGCAAATGGGTTTCAACATCTTTATAAATTTCCAGAGATGTAACTATGGCTTCAAGGAATTTACCAACCTTAACTCTCTCACGCAGATCTGCAAATCCATCAGCTATTATTCGTTTCATCCTACTAACAAACAAACTTTCAAAAAGTTCATCCCACAAACTCTTTGAGTGCTTCAAAACAATCTCACACACACATTGCCATGGAAACTCAACATTTGAACCAAAATCCATTTTTAGCCACTCCAAGCTCCCTTCAAATGCATACAGATTATCCAATGTTTCTCTGATCAATGTCTCATTCTCTACAATTTCCTTGCCACTTTTCACAAGATCAATAAAATACTTTCCCCCAAGCCTATCTGTAGAGAGAATATCATCTGCACATGTCTTAAGCCACGTTAAGAAAGACTCTGATATAAATTCGCTTGAAAAAATCATCATGGTAGCTTGTAGCTTCTCTCTATGAGATTTGCACAACTGCACCTCATTGTTTGGGTTTGGAATCCCACCAAACAACTGTGATCCAGGTGGCACTGCCAACACAGTCTTATAAAAAAGAGGCAAAGCATTTAGAATTGGTTCAGGAGCACCTGATGGACTATATGCCTCTATGAGGCAATTTTACAAATTTTGCTTGATTCTTGTGTTTTTTTCATGTAATAAGGTCGTATAGACCATGTTTAACTTGTTTGAGTCTATTTTTAGGTCCTAGAAGGTCTTATTGAGGTCATATGTCAAATATTGTAAAAGTTGTCATATTGTTAAAAGTTGTAGAAAGTGGAAGATGAAGAGACAAGGTTGTAAAAAGGTAGTTGGAGAAGTTAGAGAGGTTGTAATAGGCATACATATGCCTCCAATGATTCATTTTGTATGGTGAAGGTGGAAGTAGGAAGTGGTGAGGATGAATTCAAGTGGGAATAAAATATAACCTCATTTTCTCTATGTTTTTCCATGCGCTATCACTGTTTTTACACATTGTATAGGTTGTACGGACCCTTTCATGGTCTGAGAATGATTGGGAATGAAAGTGCCTTGAGTTTACTACATTTTTCAATTTGTTTCATTCAATTTCATCAAGAATGGAGGGAGATATTGCATTTCCTTTACAAATAGTCATAAACTCTAGATAGGGTAACAGTGGGTGACTAAAATGATGTTTCTCAAATTTCATCCAAGGGAAAATTCTAAAAATTTGTGAAATGATGTAATTTTGTGTATGTTTACATGTGGAAAAGTTTCAAGGCTTGAGATTGAAGTTTTATTATGTAATTTTGATTCCCTAGGATTGTATTTATGCATGTTCAGACTAGCACAAAAGAATAATGGTGCAGGAGCACCTTGGAAACAATGGACTAGGTGATAGTAATTAAGTCTAGTTTTGGATTTTTTGTCCAATTTTGGTGTCAATAAGGTCAATTATACCTTGAAATGTAAATAATTCCTTATGAGGTCAATTAGGCATTCAACATTGAAATAAGTCAGTTTTGTAAAGATGTTCAAAAATTATGTAAATGTTGCATAATTGCAACTTGACAATTTTTTGTTTTATGGAAGATCAAGGGTCAAACATTGTAACAACATGTGAGAACTATTTAATTCCATTTTAACATGCTAAATAAGCCTCAAGAGGGTTGAGGCAAGGTTGTTGCATCATTTTGGAGTGAAATAACTAATTTTTTCTCTATTTTTCCTAAAATTTATAGTGTTCAGTTGTCTTTTTCTAATCTGTATGATTCCGTACAATTGTTTTGAGCTCTAAAAATTGAGGGAATTTGTTGTGATAAGTTTCTACTTTCATTTGGTTTTTGAGTGATCAAATTTTATCAAGGAATAAGAAAGTTTGAAGAGTTTTTCTGCGGGTGATCTGAAAACCCTCATTTTTCAAGGGTTTGGTTGTAAAAATGTAATAACTCATCGTTCCACCATTGGAATTCAATGAAACTCAGTGGAATGATGCTTTGTAGGTTTTTTTCAATGTTTTAGTGGTTTTTAGGGACATGGAGTGGATTTACAAGTGTTTTAGATGATGCCCTAGCTTGATAATTCCATGTGTCAAGCTTATTTTGAGAGAAATTTGATTGGATCAGCAGATTTTTCTCAAGTTTTGGTCAAACTAATGGTGAATTCTAAGATTTTGAGATCCAAGGAACCTATTGGTGAATATTTTTAAGATTTCTAAGTTTTTTAGAGCACAACTCCTTTGTAAAAGTGGCCTATTTAGGCCTAATTACTGCATTGCAGGTTAGGTTTGACAAAGTTGTTTCAAAACAACTTATAGAACTAGTTTGGTATGTTAATTTACTTGATCATGGGTAATAAAAAAAATTCTGGTCCAACTTTGATTCCACCTCTATCAGGAGTTATGGTTGAGTTTTAGGCGTTGGTCCCCTAGTTGGGTAAAAGGTGAAATTGTGCAAAACCCTGTGGGTTGGAGTTTTATGCCTTGAAGGCTATTGAAATAGTGTTAGAAAAAGTATTTGAGTGCGTTTGAAGTTAGTTCCACCCCTATCCTTGCATTAAATAAACAAAGGGTTTTGTTGTTTTTGTTGTTGAATATAACATCCATCATCCACTAAACCTCAATGGTTGCATGCACTAAAGAATACAAACAAAGCTTACAATGTTAGGATATTTTTCAGAGTGCTTCATTAATTCAAATATTTTGAGAGCATCCTTGCAAAATCTATTTTGTGCATATCTTGCTATTATTGCATTCCATGAGATGACATCTCTTTGAGGCATTCCATCAAAGATTTCACATGCCTTGTGTATGTTTCCACATTTTGCATACATATCTAACAGAGCATTTCTGGTGCAATACAAGGTGGAGAAAACACAAAATGACTTGGCTCAAACAATGAAATCTACCTTCTAACACAAAATTTACAACTTTCCCTTAACTCTCCTCAAGAGGCTTCAAGCCCTCAAAACACAACAAATGGTGATATCTTTTAGATAAGGTCTTTCAAATATCTTCTAGACACCCTCTGAGACTCATAACATCACCCCACACAACATTCCAACAAATTCACCAAGATATCTTTGAAAAAAAATAGGAAACCTTCGAACCGCTCTGCAAAAAGGCTACTAGAATTATCCCTATTTTACAAACAAAGTATCCTCCAATCACCTTGTACACACAAAAAATCCTTCGACAGTCACTAATTACATTCCAAAACTCCCAATTTCACAAGCCATTTGCAGATTCAAGGCTTTTACTTCACCATCCCAATAAACCCTCATTTACACACGAAGGTCTAGGGTTTAATTGAATATACACGTTCTCGGGCTTATGAAGCACAACCAATGCATCAAAATCCTTTCAAATACCCTGCACAGACTTAAGAATTCACTATAAGACCAATCCCATCGATATTTGGTCAAAACCCTACTTTGGTTCCTTCATTACACCATGAAAATACCATATATGACCCTAGGGTTGCACTCCAAGAACACAAAACCCTCTTCTCTCACCCTCTAAGGCACATAAACATCCTACCATACCTTTATTATGCCATTCCATTGAAGCAAAATTTGGAACAATAGATGGAATGGTAGATTACATAATTGTATTCTTAGATAGAGCCTCACTGGTCTATAACAGACAGGTTAAGAAATCTACCAAGTTCACCCACCAAAATTGAAGTTGGACTTCCAAAATGGATAGTATTGAGTACTAACACATGATTCAATGATTCAAAATAATTTTCAAAGCAACATGAAGTCTATACGGGCCATACATAAAGTAGAAGATCAAAAAAATGATATAAAATATAAGAAATTAGAGAATTATCAGAAGAAAAGTGTTGTTTTATTCAAGGAAATCACAATATCAAACACACCATCTCATCTTTGAGCCCTTTGAGAGGCCTTTAATTACATTTACAATTCAAATTCCAATGGCCTAACTCCCTTAACCGGCTTTTAAAATTCTATCCCCACATATTCCCCAAATTTGCACTTTGATAACATTTTCTTGATTGACAATATTGTACTTTATGTAACTTTTGACATATCACCCTAAATAACTAAAAATATATCCAATTACATAAAGAATGGTCTTTTAGACCGTATTTATCATAGAAAGACACAAACACCCAAATTCTAATGTACTGACCACCTAAGAAGCTTGATAAATGACCCAATTTGGACAATAGGGTGTAGGTGCTCCTGCACCAATTTCCAACCATAATATCTAACAAAAGTCCCTCATCTATTATGCTTTGATGGATGTTCATACCTTGCTCCAAAGCTCCAATTTTGGCATAGGTAGGGAGGATGCTTGCATAGGTTGTGGAATTTGGCTTCACACCTGCTAATTGCATTTGCTTGAAAGCTTCTAAATCCTTTTCAGCAAATCCATTTTGTGCATATCCCGTAATCATCATATTCCATGAGATGGCATCTCTTTCAGGCATTCTTCCAATAGTTCACATGCCTTGTCTATGCTTCCACATTTTTCATACATGTCTACTAGGGAAGTTGCAACTACAACATCTGAAAAAATTCCTCTATTATTTATGCTTTGATGGATGTTCATACCCTATTCCAAAGCCCCCATTTTGGCACAGGCCGGAAAGATGCTATAAAAAGTTATGGAATTTGGCTTTATACCTGCCAATTGCATTTGCTTGAAAGTTTCTAAAGCATTTTCAGCAAATCCATTTTGTGCATATCCAACAATAATTGCAATCCAAGAGATGACATCTCTTCGAGGAATTCTGTCAAAAACTTCACATGCTTTCTCTATGCTTCCACATTTTGCATACATGTAAACCAAAGCATTTCCAACTATAATATCAGACAAAAATCCCCCTATTATGATTTGATGGATGTCCATACCCTATTCCAAAGCTTCCATTTTGGAATAGGCAGAGAGGATGCTAGAAAAGGTTGCGGAGTTTGACTTTAAACCCGAAAATTTCATTTTCTTGAAACTTTCTAAAGCCTTTTCAACATATTTTATTTGTGTATATCCTACAATTATTGCAGTCCATGAGACCACATTTATTTGAGGCATTTTGTCAAATAGTTCACATGCCTTGTCTATGTTTCCACATTTTGCATACATGTCTACAGGGGTTGTTTCCACTACAACATCTGACAAAATTTATCTATCCTTTATGCTTTGATGGATGTCCATACCCTGTTCTAAAGCTCCCATTTTGGCACAGACAGGGAGGATGCTGGAAAAGGTTGTGGAATTTGGATTTACACCTGCCAATTGCATTTTTTTGAAATATTTTAAATCCTTTTCAAAAATATGTTTTGTGCATATCCTGCAATCATTGTATTCCATGAGATGACATCTCTTTTAGGCATTCTATCAAACACTTCACGTGCCTTGTTGGTGTAGGAGCACCCAATTGGTTTTATTTGAATTTGATCAAAATAAGGAGTCATAGGTTGGTCTAGGATTTTAAAGTCATGAAGTGGTCAAAAAGGTCTAAAAGAGAGCATTAGAGTGTATCTTGAGATGATTTTTGTAAAGCAATGTTGAAATGTTGTCAATCATGCTTGAAAGAGAAAAATATGTAAATAGGGTTTATGAAGGGTTTAGTGAGTCAAGTCATGGAACATGTTGAATAAGGTCATATTTGATCATTGAATAGTGTATTAGGTCATATTAGAGGTGTTTAGAAAGTTTGGAGGTTCAAAAATACAAAATTACCAAAATTGATAAATGTTGTCAAAGTTGTAATTGCAAAAATGCAAGATTCAGGGATACCAACAGTCAAGTGGTAGTTGTAAAGTAGTTGGTCAGTTTTGGAGGGAATTTTTAGGAAATAAATGTATAAAATCATGTAATCCTTCAATTGGTATAGTTGTTGAAGCCATTTTGAAGAAGAGACAATAAAAAAACCTCTGTTATTGCATCAATTTCTAGGTTTTCCTATAAATTATGTAATATCAGTTAATTGTATGATTTCGTACAACAACTAATCTATCCAAAATATTGTGAGTATTGTGGAGGGGTGAGTTTTATGTGCTTTACACTTTGTTTGGGTCATTGAAATAGGTTTAGAAGCATAATATCTTCTTTTTTCTTTGACAGACTCGGGTATACCCTTTCAAGGGTTTTGTAGACTTAAATATGTTTTAAATCCATTCCACAAACTGTCATCACTGTATCTCTATGGAATTGGAATGTTAGGTTAGTTAGGGATGAGTTGAAGTAGGTTTTGCTTTGGATGGTGAGATTTGGGGGACACAAACTGTGACTATCCTGAGGTTTTGCAGTGTGTTAGTGGATGAAAAATGAGGTTTTGAGAAAGAGTTTGAAGTGACTTGAGTGGTGGTTAGGAGATGGATTTTTGAGTGAAGGAAGACAAAATACAATGTGTTGGAGGCAACTTCAAGTCTGAAAGAGTCTAGGAATAGTGAGTTTGAACAAACCCTACCTTTAATGGTGAAAATTGAGGATTTTTGAGATCAATGGTTGGATGAGGGTTTGTGAACTCGAAACCTAGTGAATATGTCTTTTTGTTGGCTTTATTTAAGGTCTAAGAGGTTGTATTAGGTTTGAGGAGAGTTTAAGGAGGAGTTGCTTTGTAAAATAGACCTAATTGGTCTTTTTAGGGCAGCGTTGCATAGGGATTTGAGTGAGTTTCCAAAAAGGAATCAATGTTGGTTTTGGTATATGTTTAAGTTGGACAAATAGGGTTTTCAAAACCATCAATAATCTCTAGAGTTTGTGAGTGGATTGAGAGAAGAGTTATCAAATAGAGGTCTGTAGGCCTATTAGCTAAGGCAGAGTCAGATTGAAAAGGTTGATTTGTCAAAGAGTTGTGATTCATCTAGTTGATTTATCTAACTTGTCTTGTGATGTTTAGGTAAAGACCAACTTCCCTTCCATCACTTGTGTATGCTTTGATATTTTTCATACATGTCCACCAGAGCATTTCGTACTACAATATCAGGCAAAAAACCCCCTTTCATTATGCTTTGATGCATATCCATACCATTTTACGAAGTTCCCATTTTGGCACAGGCAGGGAGGATGCTAACAAAGGTTGTAGAGTCTAGTTTGACACATGTCATTTGCATTTCCTTCAAATTTTTTAAAACCTTTTCAATAAATCCATTGTATGCATATCCTGCAACCATTGCATTCCATGAGACAATAGTTCTTTGAGGAATTTTGTCAAATAGTTAATTTTCCTTCTCTATGCTTTCACATTTCATATACATGTCTACCAGGGCTGTTGCAACTACAACATCTAAAAATTTCCTCTCTCCTTTATGCTTTAATGGATTTCCATACCCTCTTCCAATTATCCCATTTTGGCACAAGCTGAAAGTACACTGGCAAGTGTGAACTGAACGGATTTGTGGATGCTCAACTATTGTGCAAGCTCTTTGATAATATGACAAGGATTTGATTTAAATATTCATAAATGGATCAAACACTTTTTCAGAATGCTCCTTGAAGTTTTGGAAGGAATGATGGATTTATAGATTTAGAGGTGAAAATATGAATGGTTGATCAACCATGCATACCTAATTATCAACTATATATGTAAATTGTAATGCAATAAGGGTTATTGATGTGTGAAGTATGTGCAACTATGATCTGTATGGAGCTTTCTAGGATTTCAATTGTATGTGCATAAACTCATATTTCATAAGATGGACACACAAATAAACCCAACAATGAATATAAAATTAACCAAAACTTTTTATACCAAAAACCTGACTAAATAGAGCACACATAGTCCTAGTTATCCCACACTTCTAATGTTGATTTCTTCTATCTGAGCCAATAGATGCATCATGGAAAATAGTTTATTTTTCTTTTCTTCCATGGCTATTATTTGTAGGACTAGACCAATATTGTGGGCTCCATATGTATGTCTGAAATGAAAGTTCATTTTAATTGAAAAAGTGGGCAAGTTCTTTCACTTATGTTGATAGCTTGGTATTCTAATGTTTGTGAGAATGAGCCTCTAATCTTTCTCCTACCATATGCAACCGGCAGATGGTTATGTTCATTGCAACTTGGCCACCCAGTGTTCATCAACTAGCCAAAGAGTTTATGGACCCAAACCCTATAAAGGTATTTATGTTGGTTCCTAAGGAAATTAGATTATTTACCAATATCAAGCATGTTAGTTTAACCTCAAATAACAAAAGAAAGATGGTTTTCAACTTTTACAGGCCACATAGTTTCTTAAATTGGTTCAATACAGGTATTGCTTGAGTTTAATGATGTTTCACAGTGTGATAATAATTAACACACATATTTGACATTTGTTATTATTTCACCTCTCTAGTAGAATTGATTTGTCTAATTTTACCACAAAATTGATAATCCAACAAAGTACACTTACACGAAGAACCTTTTGTTCTAGGTGGTGGTTGGGTCCCAGGATTTCTCTGTGAATCATGATGTGATGCAAATAGTGGAGGTATGAGATTCAACTCTAGAGAATTGAATCACATTATTGGCATATTATGGCAGTCCATAAGCTTCTGTTTATCATCAAATATAAATTCTGGAATTCTTGTGGTTTGAAATTCCATATACATTTTGAAACATTAATTTTGAAGCTTGAATCAGGCCAAGATATTTTTACAACATTCTTTAAATAGCTTCACTTTCTCTTTCAGTTTCAGTGCTTCAGATGGGAATGAGTGTATCATGGTTGAACCCTTAAAAAGTAGCAATTTAGATATAATTTAGAAGAATCTATGTTCTATTGTTCGAATTAACACAAACCCCCAATCTCTCATTTTCAGGTTTTGGATGACTAAGTAAAGGACACACGATTGGTTTCATTGCTCTATAAATACTACAAATCTCGTAGGTACTTTCTTGGTTATGCAATGTTGGACATTTGTGTGGCTGGCAAGGATTCAGAGAAATTTAGTTTCAGTTGATGTTATTGAAATATGTCGATGCTATTTGTAAAACTTCCAAAGAATCAAAATTGAACATTAGCTACATTACTCCTATGTCCTATTCTAGAATTTATTTTTTATTCTGTTTGTTTATTAAGAAAGACTGAACAAATTGAACATTAGCTACATTACTCTTATGTCCTATTCTAGAGGCTAAGAAGTGTTTGCAAGATGTGAAAATGGCTTGCTCACATCCTACAAGAAGATAAAAAATAAACCCTAACAACCAGTGCGGCAAAAGATATCAGACAAGACTCATCAGAGAAACATGGGCACATCGGTGGGAATCATTGTGTGGTCTCTCCGATATGGTGAAATACAAAAGAGCACATTATTGAAGATTCTATCAGAGGGAGAAACAAATATCGGCGGGACAAAAATCTCAATTCCTCTGATACTCCAATAATACTTAGGCACATAATTCATCGACGAGAGAAGTGAATTTCGATGGGACAAAAAGCTCATTCACTCTGATACTTTGCTCTGATACTCTGATAAAACTTAGGCACATAATTCATCAGTGGGAGAAGTAAATTTCTATGGGACAAAAATCTCAATCCCTCTGATACTTCGATAATACAAACAAAGCTTACAATGTTAGGATATGCTTCAGAGTGCTTCATTAATTCAAATATTTTGAGAGCATCCTTGCAAAATCCATTTTTTGCATATCCTGTAATTATTGCATTCCACGAGATGACATCTCTTTGAGGCATTCCATCAAAGAGTTTGCGTGCCTTGTGTACGTTTCCACATTTTGCATGCATGTCTAGCAGAGCATTTCCAACCATAATATCTGACAAAAATACCCCATCTATTATGCTCTGATGGATGTTCATACCCTGCTCCAAAGCTCCCATTTTGGCACAGGCAGGGAGGATGTTGGCATAGGTTGTGGAATTTGGCTTCACACCTACTAATTGTACTTACTTGAAAGTTTCTAAAGCCTTTTAAGCAAATCCATTTTGTACATATCCTGAAATCATCGTATTCCATGAGATGACATCTCTTTCAGGAATTTTGTACTCAAATTAGCTTGCAATTGATTAGATTTTTATAATTTTTAAAATTGATTTAGGGAGGAATGGATAGGAAAATATGTACCTTAAAAAATCTCTATATATCATGATTTTTTCAAATTTTTGAGTTAGTGTTGAGTCTCCATGTTGAGTTTGAGGTTGAGCCCAATGTTCATCTTAAGTCCGAGTTTGGTAACTATGATATAATAATTGGTTCCTCCCATGAATTTCATGGTAGACATGACACTAAAAAAATGCTCCTTGATCTCCTCCCCTAGAGAGAACAAAGGTGGTGGTCCATTTGATATTGTAAAATATGGTGGTTAGTCTCAATTCAAATGGGAGAATACTCTCAATTGGACAAGAGGAATCCACAACTCCTTATAGTCTCCAACAAAATGGTGTGGCCTTGAGAAAAAAATGGTCCATTACTAAAACAAAAAATCCATGATTTATGGTAAGGATTCGCCATGTATCTTTTGTAGTGATTTGTGGGAAATGCTTTGAGATTCTTTCATGAATGGATGAGTTGAAAGCTTTTATGAGGAGAACCCCTTATCACATATTGCTCTATTGTGAAAGTGGCACAACAATTCCAATTTCCACATGAAATGTTAATCGTAACAATGCTTTGGTTCTCATTCACTTTGTGCTATTTAATTTTTTTCTTTGCTTCAGGTCAATCATTTGTTTTCAATTTTATGATGCTAAGAATAAACCATTTGATGATTTTTATTACAGGCAGGGAGTATGCTGGCAAAGTTTGTTGAATCTATCTTTACACCTGCCAATCACATTTGCTTGAAAGTTTCTAAAGCCTTTTCAACAAATCCATTTTGTGCATATCCTGCAATATTGCAATCCATAGACCATAGTTTAACATGATATCAAAACACAACAACTTAGATCTTCCACATCGATGATTGGAATGTACCATTACCTATGAGGGAGTTACCAAAAGATTTCAGTATACTTACATCAATGATTTTAAGTATCTTGGACCTATCAATGGTTGTAGGTGCCCTAATTACACTAGTTATTAGGGTGTTGTTAATCCACACCCGTGTTAGGTTGTTGTTCTATTCTTTTTTTAGTTGATTTATTTAATTTCGATGTGTTCCAACAACTACAAAAATGACTAGTATTAGTCTTAAAGAGAGTGATCAACTTGAAGGTACTTCCAATTTTACAGCTTGAAAGTGCATATTGTAGATGGTATTAGAAGTTGATTTTTGGGTCTATGTTAACACCAAGGTTGCACATTCTACATTTATTCTCCAGTTGCTTGAATATAACAAGAAGATAGCCAAAGCATAGTGAATCATCTTAGGTTACAAACAAATTGAGTGCTCAAGAAGGGAATTAACTGTTATCAGATACTTGCAGTAGTTGTACCATCCATTGTAATTTGTATCTATTATTTTTTTCATAGAAATATTAATGAGTTACACCATGCTATTCTAGGTAACACTATTATTTTATTTGCATTCTGTCTTTGTATAAATGGTTTTCTATTTCAGTTGATTTAGGACAGCTATTGATAAATTGAAATTCTTGATCTGAGTCTATGACAGGGCTTTTGTTCTTAGTACTTGTAACTGATGTTGTGAAAGATGCAGTTGACCAACTTCACCCTAAATTTTTTTGGCGGTGTTTTCCAGATGGTATATTAGTTGAGAACAATTTATCAACCTCTACTACTAAACTTTAGTCTTAGCTTTTTTTCTATTCTTGATTAATGATCATTTTGGTGGCAAGCTCTTTATTTATTGTTATTATTATTTTATCATTGATGATTCAAATTAGCCTTTTAACTGGTATGAGGTTGTTCCAAAAATTTGATAACATTACAAGGAGGGTTGAGTGTCATGGAAATGAACATGTCATGAGGGAAGGTCACAAAATCTTTTGACTCGGTGGACATACTTCATGTAAGTGCAACATCTTATACTTTTTGTTAAAATCATTAGGGGAGGTTTCCATTTATTTATAACTTGTGGAAAATTTACAAGGTGTGGAATATACAAGAATACTTGCATTCATACAAAAATAAACTATTAGATCAATTATTCAATAACATGCTATCTTAATAAAACAACACTGTGCAGAGAAATAATTACAAATTTTCTCTTGTATTTAACTATTTTGAGTTTTTGATGTGCAAATTTTGAAACCTTATTTTTAGGCTGCAGCTCCAAATTGGTGAAGTGAAAGGTGAGTACTAGTGAGGAAGAGTTTGGAGGAGCCAAAACCAATAGCGATGGGAAAACTGTGGATTTGCAAGGGGATTAAATGGGTCAAGCCCCTATAGGAGGTCGTTTCCCTTCCAAAAGGACTGCAGTTAAGGAAGGGGAAAATAGTATAAGTATATGCAAATAGGAGTATTCTATTTATATAGTGTCTATAAGTTGTACAGTGTCACTGAGACATTGAATGTAACCAATGAGATTTTTATTTGCCAATGAGGCTTAATGAAGTAAATTTTCAGAGTGGTTTTCTCTCCACTCATAAATACTATGTTGTGGCTCCTCTTGATTTGTAATCTGTTTGTGTTTGTGTCTAATCAATCATATTTGTTCAAGAATTTTAGTTTTCATTTCATGGTGTTTTTTAACATTTGAATATCTATGATACTTGAAGTTTATATGTATAAATTTGTGAGGATTAATTAAGTTAGATTTGATTTGTAATGACTAAATATATGATGACTAAATACATGACTAAATTAATGATTAAATATATTACTAAAGTAATGACTACATATATGACTAAATAAATGACTACCATGACTAAATAAATGACTAGTTAACAACAATCAATGATTAAATTAAAGACTAAATATATGACTAAACAAATCACTACCATGAATAAATAAATGACTAAATTAATGACTAAATCAATGACCAAATCAATGACTAAATAAATGACTAAAATAGTTTAGTCATAAATTTAGTGGTGTTATAAATGACTACAAATAAATCAGTAAAATAGTCATGTGACTAAAATTAATGACTAAATAAATGACTAAATAAATGACTAAATCAATGACTAAATCAATGACCAAATCAATGACCAAATCAATGACTAAAATCAATGACTAAATAAATGACTAAAATTGTTTAGTCATAAATTTAGTGGTGTTATAAATGACTACAAATAAACCACTAATAGTCACGTGACTAAAGTTAGTCATTTATATATAATTTTTAGTAGTTTATTTAGTCATATATTGTTGTTTATGTACTAGTGGAGGGAGAGAGTGAGGGAATGGGAGTGGTAGTGGGAGAGAGAGAGGGGGGGGAGGGGAGATTAGGAGGAGGATGGTGAGGGAGTGGGAATGGGAGTGGGAGAGAGGAGGGAGAGGGAGAGAGAGTTTGATAGAGGGAAGGGAGTGGGAGAGAGGGAGGGGGCGAGGGAGAGATAGATGGAAAGGATGAGGGAGTTGGAGTGGGGAGAGGGGGGAGAGGGGGAGGGAGAGGGAGAGAGAAGGAGAGGGGAGGGCGAGGGGGAGGGAGAGAGAGGGAGAGGGAGGGGAAAAGGTGAAGGAGAGGGGAGGGAAAGGGGGAGCGCGAGGGTGGAAGGAGAGAGATGGAGGGGGAGATTAGGGTGGGCGAGGGGGAGGGCGAGGGAGAGGGGGAGGGGGAGATAGATGGAGAGGGAGGGAGGGAGTGGGGGAGGAGAGGATGAGGGAGGGGAGAGAGGTTAGAGGGAGGGAGGGCTGGGAGGGTTGGAGGTGGGAGAGGGAGAGAGAGGGGGGAGGGGTGAGTTGGAGTGGGAGGAGGTGGGGAGGAGGTGGGAGAGGGATAGGGAGTTGGAGTGGGGTAGGAGTCAGAGAGGGAGGGAGGGGAGGGAGGGGAGGTAGGGAGAGGGAGTGGGAGTAGGATTTAGAGAGGGACTGGGATGGGGGAGTTGGAGAGGGAGAGGGAGTTGGATAGGGAGAGGGGTAGGGAGAGTGGGGGAGGAGGGGGAGAGTGGGAGAGGGAGAGGGAGAGGGAGAGGGAGAGGGAGAGGGATTTAGAGTGAGAGTGGGATTTAGAGTGGGAGAGAGAGAGGGAGAGGGAGGGAGAGGGGGAGGAGCAAGAGAGGGAGAGGGAATGGGAGTGGGAGTGGAAGAGAGAGAGAGGTGGGAAAGGGAGAGAGGGGGAAAGTATCATGACCTAAATTTGCACGTAGGGAAAAATGCAACTAGCAATTTTTTTTAAGGAAGCAACTAATGCCTTACTAAGCTTCACAAGTTGGTATTATATAACATCAAATGTTGTCGCTTGTGCAATTTCATTACCAACTTTCCACTTGCAAGAAACATTCATGCTAAGCAGATCTAAGATAATTAACCTAATGTTGCCATATTAGCAAGGCACAATTAAACTATCTTAAGACTTCTAGGTTTATTGGGTAGGGTTTATTCATACATATTCCTTATACGTATATAACATTAATAATTTTAACCACCCTCCTTAATTTGAAAAGGGCATAGATTACAATGGTGTTAACCAATTGACCATAAGTCTAGTTTCCTAATATGCATGTTAGGAATATGTAATGCCCAGGTTACATGGACACAACTCCCTTGGATGGAGAAAAAAACACTTTGAACAAAAGCTCAACATCTGTAATGGTAACCTCTTAGTTGTGTATGATATGATCATTGATCCTTTGGCTATTTTTTTTCTTCCAAATGTAAAATTATAACTTTATTATATACAAGTAATTTATAAGCATTAATCTTCTCTAAACATTACATGCGTTAGTTGTTACTAGCCTCGATGTGATAACACTTTTTTTCTTTCTTTCTTGGAGTCATTTTAGAAGGAAATCAAATGGTGATATACTAGTATCATAAGTATCAATTTATGGCAAGAGGGTTAACATCAAACCTTCATTACAAGGATTTATTTACATTGTTGAGATTACTAAAACAAAATAATTTCCATTACATCCTCCCTTAACTAATTTAATTGTTTAGCATATGATGGTCTGTTCTCACCCATTGAATACTTGGGTAATATTACAAGTTAAAATTGGACTACAAGTTATTCCAGGAAGAGTAATAAAAATTATTTTCTCAAAGTTTAAAAGTAACAATAGTTTTATCCAATTAAAATAATAAATGAAATAATTCAAGGAAAACATAATTAATGAATGCATGACAATAATTTCTTCTTATAAGTGGTCATCCCATATGCATATTTTTTCATGACTAGACTGATTTAAAATTGAAAACAAAATTATTATAAAAATAAATGAGGGTCTCACTATTATAACTAAAATATGAAGATCATACATCGTCATACTAATTTGTATTAGGTTACAACTTGACTTTTATTTATATGCCACTCTTCTCCTTGCAATTATATAAAATAAAAAAATGAAACAAATTTAACTATTCAATTTAGATGAATCATAATTTTTCAGGATGAAACTAATTAAATGTTAAGGACATTTAAATACACTAATATATATCCATTTCACTCTATCTGATTTATCCTACTAATAAGGGAATCTATTCACAAGTGTCTTACACTCCATTATTGGTGCCGCTTTCATGTAGCTAATGTGAGTGCTTGTGTGAAGCACACCCAAGTTACTTTTCCTCCATACTACACAATAACATTAATCAATACTTTATTTATTTATTTATTATGATTTCTTTTAATTGATCTCTCATTTATGTGGTATGAATGAAGAATGAAATATGGAAACCTTGTAATAGTGGTTACTCAATCACTGGATTAATTTCTCTATTGTGGTTGGGATAACTGTGTTTAGTCGTACCTCTTGGGAAATTATTGACCTTGAAATCAAAGCACAAGAGGAAGAAAGAAATGTTTTGCAATGGTAAAAAGGAGGTGTGATGCTAACCTTAGTGATGTGGATTGACAAATCTTTCTGACTTAAACTGACCGCCTACACAATTTTAGATGTTTAATAGGATGGAGAGGTGTATGAATTAACATGGAGGTATTAGCGTATTAAAGTAAATTTGATCTATGTTTGGTAAAAGAATAATAATCTGGTCTTGCTACTGAAGAAATATGAACAAAAATAGAAGAAATTGGTTCAAAATGCTTAACTAATTATTTCCCATGATACACAAAATCAAGCGTTATGCATGACGAGTATGAGCTATCAACTTCTATGACCATTTGGTGCTAAAGAAGGTACAACATTCAAGATAAATAAATCTTGCATGGTAGGCCAAAAAAAATAAATAGATTGGACAACAAACGATGTGAAGCCAGGAAAAAAAGATGCTCTACAATTTTAGGTTTTCCATAATGTTCAAAAATCTCCCAACAAATATGCTTCCACATTCAAGATCTTTTGAACCCAAAAAAAAGAAGTGATATAATGCATGACTTTAACCCCATGCAAGGAGGATCTATGGCAGCAGGCCCAAATCCCATTAGACCTGTGCGTGGAAGTTTGGAATTAAATAGGGTGCTGAAACAAGTCAAACTATTGGAAATAGTCCCCATGTTGACCAAGAACTTGGGGATACAATTACTATCTTATTTTTTTTGCTGCCTAAATTTAGTGTAGATCTTCTAAGATCAAATGGTTGGTTGAGTAAGTAGTAGCTTGAGGAATACCCAGGCAATGAGGCACTAGATTAATACTTTCTAAATGCATTCTATTACATTATGTTTCTTTTTTTTCTTTGTTTATTCTCTACAGGATGTGAGGAACCTGAGAACATCCCATACTGTAGGAAAACATTTTTGTCTAACAGCCATAAACATGTTATTATTGTTACTATGTTTGAAATTTCATCATATATATTTTCTCATGGTTTACAAATTTTTTTTATCCAAGGAAGATTTACTTCTACACTTGAATTTGCAAAACTCATTGTAGTACCAGAGAGACCAACTTGGTATTTTAAAACCTTATTCCAAATCAACATTTTTCTTCTTTTTCATTCTTCATTGCTATCATGCACATTATTTAGGTAAACCATTACATTTAGGACATAAATAATCATGTGAGGAGATGCATATACCATAAATCTTGTTGATAATATATTCCTTATTATGACAACCAAAAATGTTGCCAGTGTAAAAAATTCCTCCTGTAACAAACTTGCACAACTCTATTGGTTCCTTTGATGGTATACTGTAAGTATTATTTCATTCTAGGTATTTTTTTTTCAACTCATTATATCTCACCCAGATATATGGGCATACTCTAAATTCTAACAATCTGCTAGTAAATAGCTATATTACAAATTTCTCTTATTGGAAGTGCCCTATTATTTTTTGTTACAAATAAAATAGAAATGTACATTTCAACTTATGTTTATTTGAGATCCTCTTAACTACCGAGCAAAGCAAAATAAGGTGAACTACTTGCTGCAATTTGAGTACCCGATAACAAATAGTCAATGGGAGATAGAAATCCCTCCACTCAATCTTAATGGGTCATCAAGCTATAAAGGCTCTCACCATACCCCCAAGCCAAGAGAACCATTAGGACCCTAAATCCCTTACACCCCCAAAAGAAAGAAACTCAGAGCCATACCCAATATATAATAGGTCAAGGAAATCATGAAGCTATGGCATGCTCAAAACAAAAACAAGGAAAATAATAGAAAACTTACTTCCTAATTCAAATCCTCATGAAGCCTGTACCAATAGTACAAGAATATAGATAGGAGGACTTACCTCCCCAAGTGAGCATAGACCTTTCAAGAAATTTCATCCAACCTCAATTATACATTCTTTTCCTTCTTTTTCCTCCAAAACTTGTCAAGAAACTAAAAGGGGGAGAGTGGGAGTGGGATTTGGAGTGGGAGAGGGGGAGGGGGAGGGGGACGAGAGGAGTGGGAGATGGAGAGGGAGTGGGAATGTGAGTAGGAGAGGGAGAGAGGGGGGAAAGGGATAGGGAGAGGGAGAGAGAGTGGAGGG
>VDFB02002944.1:127799-198024 GCA_007258455.2 Sequoia sempervirens | reverse complement strand
GGTTGAGGCTTGAGGCTTGAGGCTCGAGGTATGATGGCTTAAGGGTAGATGGTAGAGGGTTGATGGATTCGGGTCTAAGGTATAGAGTTGAGGGTTGAGGGTTTAAGGGTTTAAGGGTTTAAGGGTTGAGGCTTGATGGTTGAGGTATGAGGGTTTAAGGGTTGAGACTTGAGGGTTGAGAGTTTAAGGGTAGAGGTTATGAGGTTATGAGGATTGAGGTTCTCTGCCTCTCCATCCCTCCTTAGCCGAGCTACGTCTCTCACTCCTTGTCTCATTAATACTCCTCTAAGTATCTCCCACTCTTCTCTCTTATCCTTTTCATTATCAATAAATCTCATTAAACCTCTCCCTCCATCCCTTGCTACCCTGGTAGGCCTCTCCCACTCTTCTCTCTCCCCTCAGTAGGTCTCCGTGTAGGGTCAAGGCTTTCACAATTACAAATTTTCTATATAGCACATTTGGCGCTTGCCAAATTACAAAGCCTTAAAACATCATATTTGGTGCTTGCCAAATTTAAAGGTTGTTATGCAACACATTTGGTGCTTTCTAAATATGGTGAGTGCCAAAAATAGTAAAAAAGGGAGTTGAACTGTGATACAGGCCCAAAATTCACTGCCTCTATCTAGTTTTACGCTTTCTCTTACAAGAAAATGCATTTTTATGTAGTTCACTTGTTGTGGTACCATATTATGCTTGATACATCACCTTTTGAGCATCAATTTTCTTGCTGGACAATGTAGAAGAATATAAGTTGAAGTTTCTACATCATATTTTATTATCTCAGGTAATATATTCATTTTTGTAGAATTGAAATGCTTATATTGAATTTTTTGTTTAGTTTTGACAATATAGACCATTCCTTTCATAATTTTATTAATCATAATAGTTTTAAATAGAATTCAACATTGAATAAGATGGAAGTTGCATAAATTTTTTATTTTTTTAGGATTTTGAAGAAAAAATGAAAAATCATGACATAATTTAGATGAATTGTTGTAAACTTATATGGAGGATTTCAACTTAACACAAAAATGTTTGTGTATTCCATTTTCATTTCTTATAGTAGTCCATTTGCATCATGGTTAGTGGAATTCACTCTTTTTCATTTTTTTTTTTAGAAAATGACCTTAAAAAAAACAAATTGATTCATTCTACATTGGATAGAATGTAGGTGGATTTGGAAATATCAAAATGATTAAGAACACTGTATTTATTATAGAAATCACCACTATAATGAAGAATCAAGAACATTATATTTATCCTAGAAAACCTCTTAGGAGACAAAATACAGGCTGTGGCAATGGAAAAAATAGGCCGTGGAAGTTGCAATTGCCTACTACCTATATTATGTAGTAAATTGTCATATTCAATGAGTGTACAAATGATTGGCTACAATATACCTCTTGTTCCACTCAATAAGACATTCACAATGGATGTAATGCTCACCCCTTCCTCTATTAGCTACATATTTTCCTTTTCTTGTCACATAGATCGATTTCATTTCATTTTCCTTTTATTTTAAGTTGCAATTTCCTACTACCTATATTATGTAGCAAACTATCATATTCAATGAGTTTACAAATGATTGGATACAATTTTCCTCTTGTTGGACCATTCAATAAGACCTTGGCTATGGATGTAATCTACCTCTTTATCCATTAGTTGCATATTTTCCTTTGTTTTTGTGCTTTTTTCTATGAGTTTTCCAAGGTCATACCATTTATGTTATCAAAATTGCAACATTCTTCTTCTCTCCTCACTTAAAAAAACTCCACTTGTAGCCTTGTTGTGACATAGTCAACATGGGAAATATTTCACTCCTTGCACCAAAGGAACAATTTATACGCATCCATATGATCACAAAACCATACCCTTCTAAGGCAAGATCTTCAATTTGAAAATCCATGTCCACATGGCGTCATTCATGTCAACAAATTCATCCTTAAGTGTAGAACCAATCTATTCATCCTCGTGAAAATAATACATGTGGTGGAAGCATCAATGGCATCATAATTCTTGATGACATAACAAGGGAGAACATCAATGAGTTATTTGAGTTCATACTCTACAAGCTTCTCATCACCATAACTATCACAAGGTGTAAAGTCACAATTTTTTTCTCCCTTAATTTCACCTTTAGCTTTCAATCCAATGTCATTACATCTTCATTATGCCATGCATTTTCATATTTAGCATTACAGAGTTGACATATTATTCCTACCCTTTGTGAAAGAGTATTATTGTTTCCCTTCATGAAAGAGTATTACCTTGGTGTAAATTTTTAAGTTTATAGATGAAATTTTATTATATGAGGTCATATTTATCATGTTTGTACAATTCAATTATTTATCAAGATTTTATTTGTTTAAAATTAAAATTTTGTGCTTCTCACCTTTTTACATAGATCAATTGTAATCATTTTCATTTTCATTTGATATTTTTGTATTAGTGAGCAATACTTTATTTTGTTTATTTTGTTTTTGTGAGCATGTAGCATTGAACATCATGCCGAGGAAACATGCAAATCCTCTAACACCGAATGAACGTGAAGCCAAAAATGCAAGGAAAAGAGAAACAATAAGGAAACTTCATGAAGAACAAAAATTAAACCCCATAGAAGAAGAAACTCCCATGCAATCTAAGAGAGATGTCGAATTGGCATCACAAAGGAAACATATGTAAAATATTCGTCCAATGAGAGAAATGAATCCCGAAGTGGGGGGCACATCATCAACCATAAGTGAAGTTCAAGGCACACCATCTACAATATGCAATGTTCAAAGTACATCAACAATCACATCTCCAGTTGAAGACACACCATCTACAACATGTGGTGTTGAAAGTACATCAACAAAAACAACTCTATCTAAAGACACTCCACATACCACATCTAAAGTTGAAGGTACAACATCGTTTACATGTTAATTTCAAGGTACATCATCGTTTTCATCTCCAATTAAAGGTACACCATCTATCCTCGATTTTGTTGACATTCCTAATGTTGGCACAACTTTACCTTTGAGAAATACCCCTAGAGTTTTCATAGAAAACCTAAATATTTGATTGATATTGATGCCAATGTTTTGAAACCAATGACTAATAAGATTCCAAAATGTACATGTCAAAGATATGCGAGGAGGATATGGAGATTTTTTTTGAGAAGCTAAATGAGGCTAAAAGATGTCAACTATTTGTTGAAATGATGAGGAAACTCAATTTTAGGCCCACAATGAAGATTCTTGGGCTAAGAACATCAGATGAATCGAGTGAGAAATCTATTGTAAATAATCTAATGAGTGCGTATGAGAGCATGGGTTCTACCTCACACACGAAAGATAGTAATGCCACACAACGTGTGATGACATCAACATTGGTAAGCAATCAAACCAAGAATAAGATGATCCTTTCAAAGACGATTAAAACTATGAAAATAAGTAGATAATCTCTAATGAGATCCAAAAGAAGGCGTGAAAGAGTGGAGGATCCAAATAACAATGAGTTATGGGAATTCTAGGGTAGACTACCATGGAAAGATAAAGAAATTGTTCAAGCCTTGAGATCTCTAATACAATAATTTTGGAAGAATAACATAAGGGTCTCTCCCAATCAAAGAGGTGTTGTAAGAAGAAGAGTTGGCAGTCAAATCCATGAGCCACATCCAAAACATATTTTGGATACTACTCAAACCCAATTTTTTGCTAAATTTGTAGAGATGTATCCTCAAGTTAAAATTTATCAAAGGTTTTTTGAAATGCTAAAGCATTTTTATGTCAAAATAACTCACACATGCACTACTTGTTGTTGTAGAGTACATATTGATTTTTCTAACCATTATGATTTTTACCAACGTATATGTGTAGATATGCATACTAAGAATGTTTTGTAGGAATGTAACATAAGGCCTCCACCTAGATCTTCAAGGGATTTCTTATCTACCATTTTATTTGAAAGAGTGGAAGGTCAATTTTTGTATAGGAAATCATGTTTGGATGGCACATGTGCTCATTATGATGGATTGTAACATTTGCCAATTTTCCAACACATGGATAGTACACATGCAGTTGGAAACAAAATTGTGGAATTTGGAAAATACAAGACAATGGCCTATAGCCTAAAAGATGGGAAAGAAGCAAACAAGTGTGAATTCGTCAATGATAAGATTCCAATGTATCAATTTATGGGCATTTTTTCGTGATCATGTGGTCTATGAGTATGCAAGGCATACGCATAGAGCTCGATGGTTGGACTCATAGTTCAAATTATGCAAGGACATGTTTCCACTTCATAGCATCATTTCAGTTGTCAATTTTACAAATCACTACACACTATAGCCACAAAATGAGGTATAATCACAATACTACAACTCCACATAGGTTTCTATATTTGTGAATATATAGCATTCATTCATGTAGCTGATAGTACAGAGGATAACAAGAAGGTATTGAGGGAGTATCACTTTTACATCAGTGATGACCACACACATTCTACAAAGTTTGTGCAACATTTCTTTTAGATGTTCTACGCTGATTTGGCTAGTAGGGGCATATCATTTAGTGAGCATATCATATGGTTAGATGATTGTACATCACAATTCAAGAAATAGAATGTTTTATTGGTTGGGTAGGATGCATAGGATAAGTGGTGTTTAGCATATGTGGAATTTCTCAGAGGTTAGGCATGGAAAAGGGGAGCATGATGGTGCAACATGTAGAGCCTTAGCACAAGAAGAGTTAAAGTACAAAGATAGTCCAAAGTTGACAGATGCAAAATAAATTTTCCACTGGTTTACTCATGCTATGGGTCCAGGTAATGAAGGTAATTCTTTAGTTTGTGGATTTTTTTTGTTGGTAGATGATACTAACATTGCAAAATATGATGACTATTGTACACTGATACGATTGAGTGAGCTACACTCTTTTAGAAAATCCAATGCAGGTCCACAGACTATCCATATGCGGAAGATGGAATTCATTTGTTCATTTACACTTTAAGCATGGAATAATTGTGACTCAAAAGAGTGGATTGACGATTGGTCATTAAGAAGTGAACCACAATTTTTTGTAGGAGGGTGCTCTCTTACACTTCTAGGGTTTTTCACCTAAAAGGAGAAAGGTATCCCACAAAAACTTGGAGGTTCACTAAAGACTAATCTTAGTATGATTAAAATATGTCTAAATGAAATGTCCTAAATGAAAATAATTTCTAAAAGATAATGATTATGAATGCAAAACCTAAGATATGCAAATTGTTTGAAAACACAGTGATGTATGTAAAATGTCCTAAGAATGCAAGTAAAGAATAAAAAAAATGATTAAGACTGGAGAGGTGCACTTGGAAATTGAAATGTGATGTGGAGAGGCTCTGGAATCCTGTAGAATTTTCTATTGAAGCTAATTGGGACACTTACGCCAAGCTAGGAAACTTAGTCTTGTTTCAGGGAGATTCTGTCGGAATAGGTTTTTGCCAAATGGGTACTCAAAAATGTAAAAATCACTTTTTAGGCTTAGAAGTGGGACTAATTCACCACAAATGGTGACTTAGTCCACCTGGGAATCTCAGGAAATTCGGGACAGGAATCTGTAGCTTTCAGTTTATGCTTCCCTTCCTGACATGTGTCCAATTCAAATTCTGTAGAAAACGGGCTGAAAGAGGTCTCCAAGCTTCAATTAAAGATTTTTTGACTTGAATAAATTTGATGGATTGTTGGCCACTTTTTAACACCTTGCTCTTTGAAAAATCTACATACAAAACTTGCAAACACACATGCAAAGAGGGGGAAAATGGTTAAGGGTTAGAGAATAGGGGTTTGCCTTGGTCAAACCCCGATTTGGTAATCAAACCCTAGATAACGAAATGAAATAGAAAGAGAATGATGAATTAATAACATGCAATGCTACAAAATCACCAAACCCTTGATGTTGAAATCTAAAGATATGCAAGAAGATGCTCTGATGGATGCTTGATAATGCTTAGAATGCTTTAGTGAATGCTTGATAATTGCTTGAATGATTAAGTGAATGAATGGGGGTGAAAATGAGAGAAAAACCCTTTATTTATACTTGTTTTTATGATATTTCCAAAAAATAACACATCACAGGCTGACCTTAAGGTTAAGAGAATAAAATCCAACTAGAAAATTAAAATTATTTTGATTTTTGTGCCCAATGGGACTAAGTCACCCCAGGTGGTGACTTGGTCCCTCTAGGGAAATTTTACTGGGTTTCAAGGATTGAAGTACATATTTAATAAGGTTTAACATGAATATTCTAAAAAATACACTTAAGTAGGGCCGAAAAGTGTATAAAGGGGTCATTTAAATATAAGAAAGGGTTGAATTAGTGATGAAAAGCCTATAAAAGTGTGAGAGTTTGTTACAACTCTTTACAACACTTTGAAATAAGACTTGGTAAGTGATAAAAATGGGTTATTTAAGTGAATTATAATGAAAGGGTCCTAGAAAAGTGTGAAAGTGGGTTACAACACTTCACAACACTTTTACGAGACATCCTAGAATTCTTAATGATTCTCAAGGGTCCAAGACCTAATGTGAATGTGTTGACCACATTACAACATTAAATCTAGGAAAAATCAAGCCAAATTCCATAAGAGAGACTCAAGTTAGCGTAAAAATGTCCAACAATACATTTTTTGGTGACACATTAAGCCCCCACTTTCGTGAGAGGATGAACTTGCTTCAAACTCACACTAAAGTAGCCCAACATGCACATCACGAGGGATCCAAATGCACTGATGCTTGGTAAGATGAGACAAAAACAATCAAGAGGGATGATCAAGCCCCTAGGATCAAGATCCCATGGCAAACCAAACATTAGCACAAAGGAACACATGAAAATGATGAAAAAGGAATGAAAGAGAGAAGTTGAAAGGAAAGAAAGTCGGATCAAGCTTCAATCGTTTGTTCATCCTATTGTGGATTAGATCTAGGCTGTTTGTCTAAGAAAATAAATGTATACTCACTCTGAGGTGACAAAACTCATGGTTTTCCACCAAGTGAGAAGGCCAAAAAGGTGAGAAACATACACTCATGGCTGGTATGCACTCACATACACGCAGGTGGCTATGGGGAAGAGTTTGTTGATGTTCATGTACAACGTCGGTCTCTACTTCCAGCGATCTCCTATTTTTAATAAATCAAATATAGCCCTAGGCTATTTTATTTATTGATACTCCAAGAGGCGTAGTTATTAAGAGATCTATTTGTTAAGACAAGAAAATCTTAATGAAGAGGTACATTTATCATCAAGGCCGACCTTGATAGGAGGAGGCACGATTTTCAAGATATGATTTATGAGGAGGCCGACTCATCATGTTTTGGATGAGTCTCTATGAGAGGATATCTCCTATGCTAGTTGACATGATGGTGAAGAGTCACATCCTTCTCTTGATATTTTATATATATTCATTCTTGTCTCATTGTTTATTCATTTATATTCATCATAAGTCATCACATTCATAGAGTGAATTTTGTAGAGGAGCAGGTTGAAGAATTGTATAAGGCTAAGTCTCATTGTTGTGTATCTACATTAGTTTGTAGTGTCTCTTGTTGGCCTTCATATTAGCCTTTGTAAAGGAGATTCTTGGATTTACATATCAATATATAAGTGATATCTTGTTGTGGGGTTTTTCTCCCTCAAGAGGAGGGTTTTCCCAGGGTATCTATTGTGTTATTGTGTCTGATTTTGAATTAATTTATGTGCATTTATATCTGATCATTAAATTTAACATGGTATCAGAGTGGGTTTGAGAAGACCGTGATCAAATTTGTTCTTACAATAATACTATATTCTCTTCTTGATATTTATTTATCTATCTCTACCTTAGTCAAGATGGTGAACGGTTTGAAGATTGAGGATATACTCGAGGGAGCATCCAACTATACATCATGGAGGTTTAGAATCATGCTCACATTGGAAGAGAATGATTTGGCTGAGTTTGTGGAGACCAAAGTTCCTGAACCAGAAGAGGAAGAAGAGAAGTTGCAATGGAGGAAGAAAGACATCAAGGCAAAGAAGTTGTTCGTTGATTCTATCAAAGACCATATTGTTCCAATTGTCTCCAAGTTGAAGATGGCAAGAGATATGTTCAAAACATTGGAGATGTACGAAATCAACAACACAAGTCAGGAACTTGCATTGAAGCAACAACTACACCATGTGAAGATGGCGAAAGGAGAAATAGTGATTGCCTATTTCATGAGGATTTCAGAATTGAGAGATCAACTCTCTACAATTGGTCATGTGGTTGATGATAAATATTTGACGATGCTTTCTCTCAATGGTCTTCCATTATCATGGGAGTCCTACATTCAAGGAATTAGTGCAAGATCCAAACTTCCTAAGTTTGATCTCTTGAGGGCTGATTGCATTCAAGAAGAGTCAAGATTAGTGGCTAGAGGTGTTGGTCAAAGCTCATCTAATGAAAATATTCATGTTCTCGCCTCCCAAAATTTGAAGAAGAAAGGAAAAGATGGAAATAAAGGATTCTTCAAGAGGAATCGAGATAAGGGAAATGATGGTGCTCCTCCTTCCAAGAAAAAGAGAGACTTGTCCAAGATCTAATGCTTTAGGTGTGATAAGTTTGGCCACTTTGCTAAGCATTGTCCAACTAGACCTAAGCAACAAGCCACTATTGCTGATGTTGATGATGCTTCTCTACAAAAGGATACATGTGAATATTCGTTCTACTCAGCATTGTCAAGTAATGTACCTACAAATACCAACACTTGGCTGATTGACAGTGGAGCTTCTCGACACATCACAGGTTTTAAGGAGCACTTATCAAGCTTGGTGGAGAAGGAGTCTTCCGAACAATTCATTATCAGAGATGATGCTAGCTATTCCATGAAAGGGATTGGAACCTCTACTCTTCATTTGGATTCCTTCATCACACTTCAGTTGAGAAATGTTCTTTATGTTCCAGGAATCAAGCGCAATCTCTTTTCAATTTCAGCCCTAGAAGATAAAGGATATCAAGTTTCCTTATCCAAAGGAAAAGTACTTGTGTGGATGGATAATTCTAGCTTCAAGGATGCTCAAGTAATTTGAGTTAGACATGAAAGTCTCTATAGACTATGTACGCGTCCACTGTAGGCTTTAGTTCATGACTCTTCAAGTTTATGTGACCTTTGGCATTGAAGATTGACTCACCTTCACTTCTGAGCCTTACCTTTCATGGAAAAGATGGTGACGAGTCTTCCTAAGTTCAATCAAGAACATGAGGAACTTGCAAGGGTTGTGCATTGGGTAAGAATACAAAAGCTCCTTTCCATAGTAGAGAAAATAGATCTAAGTGTATTTTAGACCTTATTCATTCTGATTTATGTGGACCTATGTTTGTTCCATCCTCGAGTGGATTCTTGTATTATGTTCTATTTATTGATGACCACTCTAGAAAGACTTGGATTTATTTTTTGAAAACTAAAGAGTCTGAGGAAGTGTTAGCAAGGTTTAAGGAGTTCAAAGCCTTGGTAGAGAATCTTTCTGGTAAAAGAATCAAGGTCCTCAAATTTGATAATGGTGGAGAATACACCTCTGGTAGCTTTAGGGATTTTTGTGTTGATGCAGGGATTAAGAGGGAGTTTTGTGTCCCATATAATCCTCAATAAAATGATATTGCAGAAAGAAATAACATGACAATCATGGAAGCAACGAAAGCCATGATCCATGATCAAGATTTGCAAACCTTCTTATGGGCAGAAGCTTCTAGGACTACAGTATATGTTCATAATAGAAGTCCTCACAAGATCTTGGAGAATATGAATCTGGAAGAATCCTTTACAAGGAAGAATCCTGAGGTTAGTCATTTGAGGATCTTTGGATGCCCTATCTATATTCATGTTCCAAAGGAAAAGATAACTAAGTTGGAGCCTTCTGTAAAGAAGGGAATTTTTGTGGGCTACAACAAGACATCAAAAGCCTACAGGATATACATTCTAGGGCAGAAGCTGATCGAGATCAGTAGGGATGTCACATTTGAGGAAGATGTTGCATTTAGGAGATCTAGGGGCACTCATATGGAGATCGATAATGAAGAGTCTCCTCAGGATATGGAAGTTAACCATACTCCTGAGATTCAGAGGGACACTTTAGAAGCAAAAGAAGATATCGATCTTGTTGAACCCTTAGAACCTACTGATGGGCCTACCGACATTGTAATTGGAAGAAAAAGACCTCTATGGGCCATGTGTACTATGCAAGAGGCTGAAAGTTTTGCAGCTCCCAGAGGGACATTCAAAGAGAGTAAAAGACAACATAAGTTCTCTAGTTGTTTTGCCTTGATGAGTCAAATTATTGAATCTGAGCCTACCCATGTTGAGGAAGCATCTAGTCATCAAGTTTGTAGAGATGCTATGGCAGAGGAGTACCAATCAATTCTCAAGAATGATGTTTGGGACATTGTTCCTAGACTCGAGGGAAAATCTGTGGTATCTTTGAAATGGCTCTTCAAAATCAAGCATGTTGTAGCTAGGAGCATTGAGAAGTACAAGGAAATATTTGTGGCTCGTGGGTTTTCACAGAAAGAGGGAGTTGATTCCAAAGAAACATTTTCTCCTATTGCTCGCTATACTTCTGTTAGAGCCATCATTGCTATTGCTGCATCTAGAGGATGGAAGATTCACCAGATGGATGTGAAGACAACGTTTCTGAATGGTGTGATTGAGGAATAATTTTATAGCGAGCAACATGATGGATTTGAGGTTCATGGGAAGGAGTCTCATGTTTGAAAACTGAAGAAGGCCTTGTATGGTCTTAAGCAGGCACCTCGTGCATGGTACAGAAGGATTGATTGTTACCTGTCAAGTTTGGGTTTCTTGAAGAATGATGCTGATTCAAACCTATACTTCAAGGTAATTAATGTTGAAGCATTAATTTTGGTCTTATATGTTGATTATTTGATTCTTACTGGAGAAGATCACCTGATTCTTA
The DNA here is from genome assembly GCA_007258455.2 of Sequoia sempervirens. Taxonomy (NCBI): domain Eukaryota; kingdom Viridiplantae; phylum Streptophyta; class Pinopsida; order Cupressales; family Cupressaceae; genus Sequoia; species Sequoia sempervirens. The sequence continues at coordinate 187,078 of VDFB02002944.1, read as the reverse complement.
AATGTAAGAAGGAGTTGGCTTCTGAATTTGAGATGAAGGACCTTGGGATCATGCATTACTTCCTTGGCTTAGAAGTCTGGCAGAAACCAGATGAGATAATTCTGAGTCAAGGGAAGTACACCATTGATATACTTAAGAGGTTTGGTATGATGGATTGTAAATCCATGTCTACTCCTATGGAGACCAACCTACATAAATTGAAGGAGGTTGTAGCTAGTTCAAACTTGGTGGATCCTACTATGTACATATAGCTGATTGGGTCCTTGATGTATCTAGTTAACACTAGACCAGATATCTGTTATGCTATGAGTGCACTTAGTCAGTTCATGTGTGAACTGAGATAGATACATCTCGTTGCAGCTAAACATATCCTGAGATACTTGCATGGCACAATTGTATATGGATTGAGATACACTTTAGATGCAGACTTGGAATTGCATGGCTATACTGATTCTGATTGGGTAGGGTGTGTCACTGATCGGAAGAGCACCTCTGGATTTTGCTTCAGTTTGGGTTCTGCTATGATATCCTGGTGCAACAGGAAGTATTCATCTATGGCATTGAGTACAACAGAGGCAGAGTATATTGCAGCTTGTATGGCAGCTTGAGAAGCAGTATGGCTTCATAAGCTCCTTACAAGATTGTTTGGACAATCAATGGAGCCTACTATCATTCATTGTGATAACCAGAGTTGCGTGAAGCTTTCTGTCAATCCTTTGTTTCATGATAGAACCAAGCATGTTGAGATCAAGTATCACTATATTAGAGATATGGTATTGCGGAAGGCTATATAGTTAAGGTATATCAACACTGATGAGCAGACAATAGACATTCTCACCAAGCCTCTCCAGAATCAAGTTTGTGTACTTTTGAGATAAGCTCGGTATGGTGGAGAATCCAAACTTCACTGAGAAAGAGTCTTAGCATTAGTGAGCCTTGTTTAATGAGTTCTTCTCTATGAGAGAAGTTCGAGGTGAAATCCCTTGTTTAATGAGTTCTTCTATGCGAGAGAACTTTGAGGTGAAATCCCTTGTTAATGCATTTCTCTTTGAGATTTGAGGTGAAAGCCCTTGTTTCCACCCTCTGAGAGAGTCATGGTGGATGTCATGTGTGTGACTCAATGACAACATCATGTGAGAGAGTCTATGATGATCTTTTGTACTTGTGTTTCACCCTCTGGGAGAGCCATGGTGAAAGTCATGTTGAGGTGACAACATCACGTAAGCAATGAACACTTGTACATACCATATATGGTTGTAGCCATTATGGTTGATATCATGTTGAGGTGATAGCTAATATCATGATGAGGTGATATTCTTCCTTTCCACATTTGGTTGTAGCCATTGTGGTAGACATCACGTTGAGGTGATATGTCTTGTGTAGCTAGAAGTATTCTCCCTAGCTGAGAGGGAGTGTTGATGTTCATGTACAACGTTGGTCTCTACTTCCAGTGATCTCCTATTTGTAATAAATCAAATATAGCCCCAGGCTATTTTATTTATTGATACTCCAAGAGGCTTAATTATTAAGAGACATATCTATTTGTTAAGACAAGCAAATCTTAATGAAGAGGTACAGTTATCATCAAGGCCGACCTTGATAGGAGGAGGCACAATTTTCAAGAGATGATTTATGAGGAGGCTGACTCATCATGTTTCAGATGCTTCTCTATGAAAGGATATCTCCTATGCTGGCTAACATGATGGTGAAGAGTCACGTCCTTCTCTTGATATTGTATATATATCCATTCTTGTCTCATTGTTTATTCATTCATATTCATCATAAGTCATCACATTCATAGAGAAAATTCTGTAGAGGAACAGGTTGAAGAATTGTATAAGGCTGAGTCTCATTTTTGTGTATCTACATCAGTTTTTAGTGTCTCTTGTTGGCCTTCATATTGACCTTTGTAAAGGATATTCTTGGATTTACATATCAATATATAAGTGATATATTTTTGTTGGGTTTTTCTCCCTCAAGAGGAGGGTTTTCCTAGGGTATCTATTGTGTTATTGTTTCTGATTTTGAATTAATTTCTGTGCATTTATATCTGATCATTAAATTTAACAGAGTCATGCATCAAAATGGGCTTCCTGCTCAACCATACCAAAGTTATACCTCCTGATAAATTTAATAAGACACCACAAAAGAAAATGACATTTCGAGCTTCATGAGACAAGCAAAACTTCGTATGCTTGGAGCTCATGGATAAACGTGATGGAACTATAGGCATGCAAACTATGTTATGCAAGGTGGCCATATAACAAATGCAAAATGCAACATGCAAAAGATGTTCAAAGGAGTCTTGATTAGTTCATGCGAGGTCTTTAACTTAGGGAACATTGTGTCTAATGTCTCCAAGAGAGGACCAATCAAAGAATAGAAGATTCACAACTTAGGGGATGCAGTGTGTCGCATCAAGCCACTAAGAGGAACGTAATATGCTAAGATAGATCACACTTATGAAGGATACTACACGCATCGTATGAAGTAACAAGGCTACACTAAGAACCACGAAAAAGAGAAAAATGCAAAATGAATAATGCCAATGTATGCCCCCACTTTAAAGGAATTTCTACACACCGTACTGTGAGCAATTACTTTAAAGTAGCAAATGAACAATGCAATCAAGAAAGAAGACATGAGAGCCAACTTGGAAAGCCCCTATTCCAAGTCATACATTTCCAAGTAAGATTGTGTCATGTGAAGGAAAGGAAAAAGAAAGAAAGGGGTTTCCCCCAAAATGAAAACACCAAACACATAAGGGATCTATGGATTTGGGGGTAGTATGTTTGTTGCTGCAATGTTTTGTAAAGAGCTCAGAACTGCCATCATTCCTTGAATACATAGAACTAGAAGAATGACACAAAGAGAGTGAAATAAAAGAAAAAGAAAGATTTGTTTGGGTCAAAATGGAAGAGACATAGGACGTCTCGACACTTTGCATTGTCCCTAAAAGGAAAACACAAGAAAAACAAAAAAGGTGAAAGAAAATGAAATAGCTTTTGGGTCAACATGAAAGATACATTGTGGTCTCAATTCCTTGTGTCATCCCCAAAAGGAGAACAAAAGAAACAAATAGGAAAAGAAAAAAGAAAAGAGGGGATTTTGGGTCAACATGAAAGAGACATTTTAGTCTCAATGCCTTGTGTCATCCCCAAAAAGAAAACACAAGCGAAAGACAAAAGACAAAAGTGAAAGCGATGTACGACATATACAAGAATGAAGGTACAAATAGAATAATGTCACAAAGAGAGAGAACATCAAATGACACATCACGGGGGAACATGTTACACACATGCCAACATGCAAAATAAAAAAAATAAAAATGCAAAAGACTGGTAAGGAAAATGCAAGTCAACCTATGAGCAAGTCATTTGCCTCCCAATCTCAATTAGTTTAAGTAGAAGGTGAATAACCCAACTAAGGGACAATGAAAAATGCATTACTAGGAGAAGGCTAACAACTTATTTCCCCCACTGAGTGCAAGAAAATAATGAGCCAAGATAGGTGATGGGAAGGGGTCATGTAATAGTGAGAAGAGAATGTTCTACAACTATTACATGAGAAGGTGTTGAAGGATGGTTTATGGATTTATTGGATAGTAATTATCGCCATCAAAATGATACTTTCTTAGTATTTCTTTCAATTGGCGGCACTCATCACGTCTATGTCCAAGAACACGATGATATGCACAATGTGAAACATTAGCATCTTTAGGATAGATCACCAACCTATTCATAGGTGGTAACAATACGAGTCCTTTGTTTAAAAAGATTTACAATATCCTTTCACATTCAGGTGGTGGACGAAGAGGAAACTTGAGTTTTTGTAACTTATAAGGCCTCTTGCATTTACTAAATTCTCCAACCTCTTGAGAGGATATTAGGGCAGGAGGTCCTGAGATGATTTTAGTGTTGTCCTTGTTATCGTTATGAGATAGTGATTGTTCTTTAGGAAGAAGGACATTTTGATCAGGAGGGGAATCAAAGATTACCATTCCATCATCATGAAGTCTCCAATATTCTAAAGGAGGCTAGCTATCATGAGGAGGATCTTGATAGCCTAACCCTATTGTGTTTTCATCTTTTGGATTTTGTTCTAAAAGTTGATGAATGTTATGTTTAGTTGTTGTGTCACATCCTTGTTTGCTCAAGATGGTAAAACCTTTGCCATAGGTTTCTTCAAGGTTAATCAAAGTAATAGTGAATTTGTTATCATAGAATGGTTGAGGGGTTGCTTGTTTAGAAGAACTAGTTCCACTTGATGGAGGGAACTTAGGTCCTTCATTTGTTTCAGGATGTAAGTAACCAAAAGTATCAGGAGGTGAGACTCTAGGAAGGTCTTGTTGTTTCATGGATAGATAAAAGGATGCATTAGCTTCAAAGTTGTCAGGGCATTCATTTAGGAACTTATTCAGTCTATCATCATCTTCTCATATGATGTCAACATCATGAGGAGGGCATTCATGAGGAGTTGAAGGAGCATGAGGAAGCTCAAGGTCATTAGGATCAGTTCCAAAGGCACAGTTTGATATGTCAACTAAAGATTTTAATGACATACAAAACTTATTAAAACAAAAAAACATGATGCAGAGGAATGAAAGAAAACTAAATGGAATCAAACAACAAATCTGGAAACTGTGACAAAAAGCTAGAACAAAAAACAGCAATGCAGAAAATGCTTAGAAAATGCCAGAAATTACAGTGCAAAATGTGCACGAGGACTAAGTCGCCCAGTGTGGAAAATTAGTCCCAGTGATGATTTTTTAGAGATTTTTTAGAAATTTTAAATGCATTTTTATGTTTAACAGATGTACAGATGCAACTATAGTGTGAAAATGCAGATTTTTTGGAATTTTTAATGAAAAGTAATGCAAAAATGCAAGCTATATGAGCTTTTCACTAATACAATTTTAAAACCCTAGGATGCAAATTAAACAATGCAAAATCTAATGCAATGTTGATGCAAGGTATTCTTAGGATGAAAATGCACTTGAAATCAAAAAGCAAATGTTCAAAAGTTGGGTTCACCAAAATGAACCCAAAATTTTTGTAGGAGGGTGCTCTCTTACACTTCTAGGGTTTTTCACCTAAAAGGAGAAAGGTATCCCACAAAAAATTGGAGGTTCACTAAATACTAATGCTAGTATGATTGAAATATGTCTAAATGCAATGTCCTAAATGCAAAGAATTGATAAAAGATAATTATTATGAATGCAAAACCTAAGATATGCAAGTTGTTTGAAAACACAGTGATGTATGCAAAATGTCCTAAGAATGCAAGTAAATAATAACAAAAATGATTAAGACTAGAGAGGTGCACTTGGAAATTGAAATGTGATGTGGAGAGGCTCTGGAATCCTATAGAATTTTTTGTTGAAGCCAACTAGGACACTTACACCAAGCTGAGAAACTTAGTCTTGTTGAATGGGAGATTCTGCCAGAACAGGTTTTTGCCAAATGGGTACTTAGAAATGTAAAAATCACTTTTCAGGCTTGGCAGTGGGACTAATTCACCACAGATGGTGACTTAGTCCACCTAGGAATCTTAGGAAATTTGGGACATGAATTTGTAGCTTTCAATTTGCTCTTCCCTTCCTAACAGGTGTCTGGTTTGGATTTTGTAGAAAACAGGCTGAAAGAGGTCTCCAAGCTTCAATTAGGGCTTTGTTGATTTTAATGACTTTGATGGATTGTTGACCACTTTTTAACACCTTTCTCTTTGACAAATATGCATACAAGACCTACAAACAAACATGCAAAGAGGGGAAAAAGGGTTAAGGGTTAGAGAATAGGGGTTTGCCTTGGTCAAACCCCGATTTGGTAATCAAACTCTAGATAACAAAATAAATAGAAAGAGGATGATGAATGAATAACATGAAATGCTACAAACTCACCAAACCCTTGATGTTGAAATCTGAAGATATACAAGAAGATTCTCCAATGGATGCTTGATAATGCTTAGAATGCTTTAGTGAATGCTTGATAATTTCTTGAATGATTAAGTGAATGAATGGGGGTGAAAATGAGAGAAAAACCCTTTATTTATACTAGATTTTACAATATTTCTTGAAAATAACACATCACAAGCCGACCTTAACATTAAGAGAATAAAATCCCGCCAGAAAATTAAAATTATTTTGATTTTTGTTCTCAGTGGGACTAAGTCGCCGGAGGTGGCGACTTGGTCCCACCAGGGCAATTTTACTAGGTGTCAGGGATTGACATGTATTTAATAAGGTTTAATGGGAATATTCTAAAAAATACACTTAAGTAGGGCCAAAAAGTGTATAAAGGGGTCATTTAAACATAAGAAATGGTTGAATTAGTGATGACAAGCCTAGAAAAGCATGAGAGTTTGTTACAAATCTTTACAACACTTTGAAATAAGACTTGGTAAGTGATAAAAATGGGTTATTTAAGTGAATTATAATGAAAGGGTCCTAGAAAAGTGTGAAAGTGGGTTACAACACTTCACAACACTTTTACGAGACATCATAGAATTCTTAATGATTCACAAGGTTCCAAGACCTAATGTGAATGTGTTGACCACATTACAACATTAAATCTAGGAAAAATCAAGCCAAAGTCCATAAGAGAGACTCAAGTGAGCGTAAAAATGTCCAACTATACATTTTGGCAACACAAGAAGTCTAACCCCAGTTGACATGTATCAACTCCCGAAAGCTCTACAAATCACGAAGATGCAATCATCCACTAACTTTGATCATGTATCAGATCTACTAGAACTAGGTAATATATCTTCTTGCATAGTTAGTACAAGATTCCTAGTTTTATCTTTGTAGTTTTATTTTAATGTTCATTAAATACATCTAACTAGATAAAAATATCAATGGAAGGAATGTTTATGCAGTGATTGTAGATGAAGACAACGAAGAGGGAAAAGATAATTACTTGTGTCGTATTGAGGCCAAAAAGAAAATGGAGGCCCCAGTTATAGATGGAGAAAACATAGAATATCCTACAGGTTCGGCGGTTGTTACTTGAACATGGCTTAGAAGGTACTTAGTTAAGAATGCTCTAGCTTGGTTGTTTGAGGACTTTGACATGAATAAGAAGATTCTTGACTACTCAAACCTTCACTAGTACAAAAATAGTAATAAACTACTGAAAAAACTACTAAAAATTGCTTATAAATGACAACAGTTGATCACGTGACCATTAGTAGTTTATTGCTAGTCATATATAACATGACCAGATTGATGACTAAACCATTTTTAGTCATTTATTGGCTGTTTTAATTGATCAATTTGGTAGTATATTTAGTCGTTGATTTAGTCATTCATTGTTGTGATCTGGTCACTTATTTAGTCACTTTTTTCCACTGATATATTTAGTCATTGATTTTTGTAATTTGGTCACTTATTTAGTCATTTTTTATTCATTGATATATTTAACTGGTCACTTATTTAGTTGTTGATTTAGTCATTGATTGCTATAATCTAGTCACTTATTTAGTCATTTTTTATTCACTGATATATTTAGTCATTGATTGTTGTTAACTGGTCACTTATTTAGTCATTTTTATTCATTGATTTCTATGCATTGGTAGTGTATTTAGTCATTAATTTTAATCATCATTTTGATCAATTTGGTAGTATATTTAGTCATTTTTATTCACTTATTTCAATGGTCATATATCTAGTCATATTTATTCACTGTTCACTAATTTATGTCAATTGGTAGTATATTTAGTCAATTTAATTATTAATTGATGTCAATTGGTAGTATATTTAGTCATTTTAATTGACTGATATTTGAACATTTAAGCATAAAACACAAAAATACACATCAATCATTAATTGCACATAATAAGATAGCCATTGAGAAGGAAAAATTGGTGAAATTTATTAATAAAAGAAAGGTGTTCTAGTTATAGCTTACAAGTAGAGTATTACAATTGTTATTTTCAGTCACAAGACTAAAAAATTGAGTTACAATATTGTAGAGAAATGACTGCAAGAAAGAAACTTCTCCAAAAGACTTCTACAATAATGGAAACACATGCTTGAAGCCCTTCAATGTGAGCACATGCCTCTTTCATCTCTTAAAACTTCTACCACATGGGCAATCTTCCCGGAGCAAGTTGTAACGTGTAGAATCTGTTAGCTCTAAAAAATGTAGGCTGAATGCCTCAAGAGGCTGCCAATCTCTTGATACGTTTTAGGGTAATAGACAAGCTCAAGAGAACTCAACCTTCTACTCTTTAGGTGCTGCTAGACCCAGGTGGGTGTACCTTTCTGAATGGTGTAGACTTATCTTATGATTATCCTTCTGAAATGCTTTGTCCACAATGGCAAATGGAAGTGAACAAATGAAATCAAACTTGATAGCAATCTTCTGATCTAAATCCTAAAATGCTTAATTAACAAATATAAAGAAACTAAATGAATTCAAATGATGAAATTGTAGAGACCAGTGCCTTGTTGGGTATGTGGAGTCAAATGAAATCAAGATGAGCAACATTCTCTAGAAGAAACTCAAATTATCTGGCATACATTCTATTTACAACTTGTATAAACATGCAACATTGTAACTACTAAGCTCTGCTTTAATAATCCAAATGAATCTCTCTAATTACTGCGATCAACTAAAATGATTTAATCTTTGCTTGAAAGAACCAATCAATTAACCACACAGGTACAACAAACATGCATTGATGAACTGAATATAAACTTGTTACATCAATTTAAACAACCAGAAAGAATCCATATTGGAGACAACTTAGCAATACTTTCATTAAATTCAACAAATAATCGACACCAAAATGTGCAGCAACATCAATTGACTTTCATAAATACCTCCAACTTGAAAACATGCATCATAGTCTCTGATATGATAAATCTATTATACTATATCCATTAGAAATGCCTACTGTATATCGAATATCTAATAGCTTATCCTTTTACAATTACAAGATGCCTATTTATACACCAGCATGAGAAAATAAATCATATTGAAATAACATTTCGGCCCTCCATAGAATTTGGGCTCCAATCAAGTCGGCCTGTAACGGTCATCCAAGCAAATACATGTCGACCTCAGTGTTTGAAATTTTGTTATTCATCAGTGAACAGTCGGCGAGACAAGACGGCAGCTATGCCGAAGGCAATTCACTTGTTAATCACTTCTTATCCCGTGTTCCCCTGTTCTTTGTGCTATTCACCTTCGCCGAGACTTGCTTGAGTTGGGGAGATGTCATACAGAAAACACTATGCTTCATCGATATGCCTCATACCACCCGCAAATCGCTATATCATTCTGTTCGTTACACCGAAGTCGCGGAGTATTCCCATGTTCCTTCGTTATAACCCTGTGATATTGAGGAGACAACTCAGCGAACTCACTATGTCAGGCCGAAGGTCAATTATCATATCCAATTCATTGCGACAACCCAATCTTTTATGCCGACAAAATCATCTCTGCATTTCATTTGGCGAGACCCCGGGCACCTCGCCAAGACCACATACCGAAACAAATAAGTCACACCGAGCAGTTATGTTTTGTTCTATTCACTTTCGCCAAGACATTTTGGCTTTCTCACCAACAGAGTCCTCATTGTTTCATCCACTTCGCTGTAGCATTCTGACATCGGCAAGACCTCTAGTAGATTACTATGCTTCACCGAAAGCCATCCCGCCACCCTACGTCGCCGAGACAAGAGAAAAAATCTCACCGAGAAGCATCTTCCACATGTATGTCACTGTGACCACTCACCATCGGGGGGACATCTCATAGATTACATTGTTATACCGAAAGACCCCAAGCTCATACCCGTTCACCAAGACAACATAAAACTCATGCCAAAAGCCATTTGATAGAACCCCTTTAGTAACTCGTCGGCGAGACACAAACACTTCGCTATGACCTCCTACCGCAAACTTCAACTCATACCAAAATTTCTATGAGAGGAAATCCATGTGTAAGGTCGGCAAGACCGAAGGTCACTCACCAAGACCTTACAATGATAGCAATATCTCCCACCGAAAGTCATTTGGAAAAATCTTATATGCTCCGTCGGTGAGACAAATGATACTCGCCAAGACCCTCCACCGATAACCCATAGCCTTTGCCGATAGAACCACCACAAGTATAGTCGGGGAGACATATTGAATTCGGTGAGATACCACCCCGACAGCCCCAACCTACGCCGATAGATGTCTCCGTTGTTGCCAAAATAGCATGGATGCTATGCCAATAGCCAACCACGGATGAATGCCAGTCGCTGTAACAAAGAACATGTCATGCCGAAACACTTGCAACAAACGAATGTTAACTCACAAGCAACATGGGTCGGGGAGACAGTAAAGGACCTATGCTGATAGATTCAACAAGATGGAAAATGCACAACCTGATGGGTTCCATAGGGAAATATGGGCAAAATATAAGTAAAAACACCACGAGATGAGAAAAATTGCCCATAGGACTCATATGGAGACTCAGGGGGTATGAAAGGTATGCAAAAATCATCAAATTTTGATAGCTCCAATAGTGGCTTCGTCTGGGGATGAATGATAGTCAGATCATTGCAAGGATCTAGAATCTTGGGTGAGCAGACCAGACATAAAATGATGAACCAGTGAGCAGCAATGGAATGAATGGCAATGGGAATGAATGGAAAGTGAATGCAAGATGGAGATGAATGGAAAATTAGAATGAAATGGAGATGGATGAAAACCTAAACTACTGTGCATGGAAAATAATTTTAAAGAGGACCATCAAGAGTTGTCCATGCACTGGTAACCCTTAATCCTCTATGCTTCCAATTCACCTGTTCTGTGCTATTATAGTCTGAAACTCAAACCATATTTTCCCCTATCAAATACTTGGTTTTGTCTTGAGTTCATTAGATTCCTTTTGAAGATACTCATGCAATCTTTCCTGTCACTATTATTGCAAGTTCTCAGAGAATCATCATGCTCGGTTAGGCCCAAAATCCATACACCATTTTGTAATTTATATTCTTCATCATCATGGGACAAACCCCTGTTATTTTCAACATTAAAAATGCATGCATATTCAATACAATATTTTATATCATCTCTCTCACTGTTATGAATTGTGAAACATTCTCCCAGCTGTATTGAAAATTCATTATCAAAGTGCTTCTCTTGAGAAACAAAAAAATTTGTCATGTCAATACTCTCTGAGGCAAACAAATCTGAAACCTTTTGCACCTCTTTGACACTACCATTTGGATATAAGACTGGATCATGACTCACATCATCAATATCAAGCATATACGAACCAATCAAAGCTGAACCACTATCATCCTTGGTATGCAAACAAATGTCTACTCCACATGAGTTAGAAATTTTAAAATCACATACCTCATCCTGAATGGAAACAAACCTTTGATCAACACCAAAGGTTGCACCATCATTCCAAGAAATGTATAGAGAGTCATAAGAATCTTTACACAAAGATCTCTCTCTGTCAAAACAAATGTAAGTTGGACAAAGAACTTCAGGATTACCTTCATGTGTATATCTCTGATATTCAAGAGTTAGCAAATCTGAAATTTGCTCACTGCTAAGCAAACAAGTTTCTACATTCTCATCACTACAGTTGTACTCGTCACTTTTTTCATCATCAAAAAGAGGTCTAGGATCATCATAGAATGAGAAAAAATAAATATTACTAGCATAGTCACTTGTTCCATAATTTGACACATCACTTTGTTTGTCTGAACATATCTTTTCCTCATCATCAAATGCATCTTCATAGCTTTTAACTGTAGTAGGAGGTATTATATACTCATTATCAAATAAACACACATTGTCCATTGCATCTTCCTCTTGATCATCACAAGAATCACAAGAATCACCTTGCTGCAGATCAAAATCCACAAATTCATCTTCACAATCTGTATATTCACTGGATCTTTCATAACATACACTGCCCTTTATGTCATAATCTGATATATAGGAAAGAAAATCATCATCCTCGTCTTTCTCATGCATGCTATCATATGAACCATATTGACTTGTACCTGTCTCATCTTCTATTGGTTGTAGTGTATAATTGATCTCCCGATGCTCATCCGTGATATCATCATTGTCTTCACACCTTTTCCCCTGTGTGGTATTAATAAATTTATTTACTGGATCAAAGGTATATTGTTTTGTTGACTCTGGCCAATACAATGATTCAGGCTCCCATGCTCAACCAGAGTACATCCTCTCCACACCATTGCAGTCAGGCACAACATATTTTTTAATTGGATCAGTACTGACTAACTCGTGCTGGGCTGATTCTATCTTGAAATTGCCAAGATTTACATCATAGAAACAATTGATCTGATCCTGAGGCACAAAGTCAACAAGCTGGTTCATTCTTGGCTCTCTATACAACTTAACTTCCTGACCATTTACTAGAATAGTAGCATAAGACAGATCAAACTAAATATTTCCTCCAACTATTGATGTCCACTGTCTTGATAGAAGCATCCCAAACTAAGGAGGAGTATCTATCACTGTTATATCTATATTATATGCCACTTGTGGATAAGTAGCCAGTTTGACTTCAACATTTTTTATAATACTTACCACAGGAATAGGTATGTTATCCATTGCATAGCACTTTCCTTCATATGTATCGACCCTCATGCCAAGATGCTTCATAACTCCTACTGGCATAATATTTATAGCAATGCTAGAGTCTATCATGCAATTTCTTAGCAATTTTTTATCGATAAGCAACGTAGTGAAAAAAGGATCAACTTGTGGGGGAGTTGCTAATACATCATTCAAGTAGACATCTGGGATATCCATTTTCTCCTACCTATTGATTGCTTGAATAGCTAGTTTATTTTCAGAATTCATTATCATTTGAACAACACTATCTCTGTATTCTTTTATTTTCATCAATTCAAGTAGAGGAACATATATTTTTACCTGGGATAACGCTTGTGTGAAGTCAAAAGAAGAGCCCTCCACCTTAACAATTTTCTTTTGCTCTGGCATTTCTCCTTTGTCTTCTTCCTTTTCTTTTTTACTAGGCTGGTCAAGCTTTTGTATCTTTTTGTGTAATTCTTCAACTTCCTGCTTTTGGACAGGCTTCTGTTCATTCTTATCAGGCTGTCTCTTTTCTGGCTTTTTCACCGTTCCTTGTGTTGCTTTCTGATCTTTCATAAAGATTCCCCCAGGAACGCCTTCCATCTCATTTACTTTTTTGTTTCTCAACCAGTATTTACTCCTTGCTTCTTCAACTACTGCAACAGTTATTTTCTCCATTTCATCTTCAGTGAGTCTTGTTGGAAATATGTGCCTCAAACTATACAGGCTGAAACCTCCATTAGAGTCAAGTCGGTGTGACATTCTAATTGTCTGGCCGACTAGCAGGTTTGTTTTATTCAGTTCTGAATAGGTTGTTGTGACCTTGTTATTGTCTTACCGAAAGGTTACACTGTGGTGTCTATCGTTGTAACATGGTGTATTCGTTATGACCTTATAGCGCTTGGGAGACCTCTGGCTGAAAGGCCATTCAATCATGTATCAGCAAAACTCTTGGCGACTATGGTCTTTGGTGAAGCTAATGGTTCTCACTAAGATGTCTTAGCGAAGTGTTAATGTCTTGCCAACAACATTTACTCTATGGCCCTCAAGGTAACTCATGTTGGCTCGGTGAGAAGTCACCGCGAAAGCAAATGTTACGTCGACAGTGTTTGGTTTGTTTCATCAGGGAGACTTGGCCGAAGGAAGTGCCATTGGTAAGATGTCCTACTGAAGTGAATATGTCTCAGCGACGAAGACTCAAGTGTTAGTCTTCAGTGTAACTCTTGTCGAATGGTAGTCATCAGTGGAACACTGTGTTTTTGGTAAGAAGTCCTAGCGACTCTGATGAGTCTTTCCAATGTTGAAGAATCTTCAGGGTAACTTAATGATCACGGGGAAATGTCTCGGTGATAAGCTCTTATCTTGTCGACTATTCTTCGGAGCTCGTTTTGACTTAATCTCATCTGTATAATGTCACACCGAAAGCTATGAGTTTGGGTGACAGCTATACATGTAAAGAACATCAGCGTGATCTCCTGGTGAAAGTGATAGGTCAGGGAAACTACATGATGACTCGGTGTATCTCTTGAAGCTCGATAGAACATCCTGGTGACTATGATGACTCTTGGTGACATCGGTATGAAGTATATGTGGCATCAGCGAGACACTGTTAGTGTCTCACCGAGATTCCAATACAATACGAATTTTGTTGACTGGTTGACCGTCCTATGTGGAGTCTCGTGGACAAATCAGAGGAGCCGAAAGTGGAACGGTTGGGAGTCTGTTCGTTGTGACGGTTCTGTGAGGAAGCTCGACGGACATGGAACAATAGAGATATACTCTGTGATTTCAGATTGTAGAAGGTTGGTTCGATCAACAGTAGAGTGTGAAGAGTTCAAACTGTATCAGTGTGGATTCAATTCTATAAAGACTGTAATAAAAAAAGGTTCCTGTGCAATTTGGTTAATGGTGAATGTTGCTGTATAATGACACTAGAAAGATAAGTCTGGAATTTGTATGTAATTTCATTACTGTAATACAAAGTGATTTCTCTTGGCATGGTGGGTTTTTCTCCCATAAGGGTTTTCCCATGTATATCTAGTGTTCATGTGTGATTGTCAAATACTCTATTTATGTTGTCTATTTCTTAGTGCATCTTAATTGGACTGTAATTGTATAGTTTAAAGTGTATCTACATTCTTTCCTGAGGTATTGACGTTAGGAGAATTTTTTTTCGCATCTAGTTTTCCTTACAAGTCGCCTCACACTGCATTGAGCAGGTGGCTCAATAGAATGTGGCTCTGTGTAATCTTCTTCAGAATCATAAAAGACCTGCTATTCAGCCATATGGACATTGTACTTTTGATTTGAAACATCATATTCATAACCTTCATCCTCTGAAGATGAGGACCCTTCCTCAATATGGTAAAAAGTGTTTGAAGTCAGATACACTTTGTGATCTTCTCCATTGTTTTCCATCAACATCCCTTCCTCTTGCATTCTTTGAGCTACAACACAATAATCTAGGGAATGTGGTTGATTACAAACTTCACAAAAGTAATTATTACTCAACATGTAAGTTCCCTTTTTGCTCAATGGATCAAGAGTCTCTTTGTTTCTTGGCCTAGCTGTTGTAGGTTTTCCATCTTTCTAGTCTGTATTGTAAGGCATATCATGCAACCTTGGCCTCTTATTTTTGTTCTCATTTCTATTTGTATTTTCCTATCTGTAATGATAATTATTATTTTGCTGAGAAGGCCTCGGGTTATCTCTTTTATTGACTATACCAGCAGCCTTCCTGTTGTTTTCAATTGTTAATGCTATCTTCTGTGCTTCAGCCAAATCTCTTGGGGATCTACTTCTCAGTTCATACCCTATCTTAGGATCAAATTCATTTAAATAAATGCTCAATGCAACAAAATTTGGCAACCTTGATCCAGGAGGCACTTTAGTATGCAACTTGTTGAATTTTTGGTTGAAATCATAAATTGAGTCATTTTGATTTTTTTGAATTCGCTTCAATTCATGAAGAGCTGCATTTGGTGCATTTAGATTCTCATATTGTTCTAAGAATTGATCTTGAAATACTTGAAGAGAATTGATTGAGAATGCAGGAAAGCTGTTGAACCAATCCCTAGCATCCTCAAGAAGTGACATCATAAATAGCTTCATGTGTAAATCTTCATATGGCACATCTATGTCTTGGATGGAAACGTTGAAACTCTTAACATGCTCTTCAGTAGTGATAGCATTACTTCCTGTGAATTTGGGCACCATACCCCTCCAACTGCCATCCATAGGGTAAGGGTATAACTGAAAATTTGTTAAATCAAACTGTCTAATCATGGTTGTATGTTGGTGAGGGGGAGGAATAGGTGGGCACTGATGCTGGTGCATATGATTGTTGTACTATGCATTATATTGTGGGATAAAAGACTGACCAGGAGGTGGATGCATACCTGTATGTTGTGTGGGAATATGAGGTGGATGATTTGGTTGCTTATAGTGATTCCCAGTCTGATGGTTCTGAGCATTTGATTGATTAGATGGCCTTGCACCATGACTACTCTGCTTATGAGGTGGTACATACTTTGGGGGGAAATTAGTTGTATGATCAGTAACTTGTGCTTTATGTAATTTGGATTCTTTTATTTCTTGTATCATCTAAGCCCTTTCCTGTTCTTTTCTTTCCTTTTCTTGGGATTCAAATAGTGCCTTGATTTCTTCAAAACTCAAAGACTCATAATCTTCTTGAGGAGATGCATGATCAATAGGTTCATTCTGATCACCATGCATTTCTAGATCATATTCCTGCCTCTTTCTAGCTTCAAACTCAGCTTGTTTCTGAGGATCGAGAGAAGGGAAAGGATTTCTTTAATCCTCAGGGGTATAAAGTTTTGTACTTGAATCATCTCTCCATGTATCAAAGCAATTATATGTTTCACAGTGTGCTCTTGATGCTTTTCCTTTGTCTATTATGCACATGTCCTCATTGATCTTCTTTCCTTTATCAGCTCTGTCATCTTTATGTGTCCATTTGCTGTTGCCAGCAGGAGCTCCAGTATGACCTCCCCTGTACTGAGATCTTCTTCCATTCATGATGAACAACTGCAAAAATTTTGTCAAAGTCGCCACTCACTTTTGTCAAAAAATGAGAAAATACTTAATGCTTCTTATTCCCAGCGGAGTCTGTATATAGTTCCTGACTCTATGAAAGGCCTTGATTCTGAATGTGTTCCCCAACAAAGTCACCAATTTGTTAGCTCTCAAAAATGCAGGCTGAATGCCTCAAGAGGCTACCAATCTCTTGATACGCTTTAGGGTAACAAACAAGGTCAAGAGAACTCAACCTTCTACTCTTTAGGTGTTGCTAGACCTAGGTGGGTGTACCTTTCTGAATGGTGCAGACTTATCTTATGATTATCCTTCTGAAATGCTTTGTCCACAATGGAAAATGGAAGTGAACAAATGAAATCAAACTTGATAGCAATCTTCTGATCTAAATCCTAAAATGCTTAATTAACAGATATAAAGAAACTAAATGAATTCAAATGATGAAATTGTAGAGACCAGTGCCTTGTTGGGTATGCAGAGTCAAATGAAATCAAGATGAGCAACATTCTCTGGAGGAAACTCAAATTATCTAGCATACATTCTATTTACAACTTGTATAAACATGCAACATTGTAACTACTAAGCTCTGCTTTAATAATCCAAATGAATCTCTCTGATTATTGTGATCAACTAAAATGATTTAATCTTTGCTTGAAAGAACCAATCAATTAACCACACAGGTACAACAAACATGCATTGATGAACTGAATATAAACTTGTTACATCAATTTAAACAACCAGAAAGAATCCATATTGGAGACAACTTAGCAATACTTTCATTAAATTCAACAAATAATCGACACCAAAATGTGCAGCAACATCAATTGACTTTCATAAATACCTCCAACTTGAAAACATGCATCATAGTCTTTGATCTGATAAATTTATTGTACTATATCCATTAGAAATGCCTACTATATATCGTATATCTAATAGCTTATCCTTTTACAATTACAAGATGCCTATTTATACACCAGCATGAGAAAATAAATCATATTGAAATAACATTTCGGCCCTCCATAGAATTCGGGCTCCAATCAAGTCGGCCTGTAATAGTCATCCAAGCAAATACATGTCGGCCTCAGTGTTTGAAATTTTGTTATTCATCAGTGAACAGTCGACGAGACAAGACAGCAGCTATGCCAAAGGCAATTCACTCGTTAATCACTTCTTATCCCGTGCTCCCCTGTTCTTTGTGCTATTCGCCTTCGCCGAGACTTGCTTGAGTTGGGGAGATGTCATACAGAAAACACTATGCTTCATCGATATGCCTCATACCACCCGCAAATCGCTATATCATTCTGTTCGTTACACCGAAGTCGCAGAGTATTCCCATGTTCCTTGGTTGTAACCCTGTGATATTGAGGAGACAACTCATCAAACTCACTATGTCAGGCCGAAGGTCAATTATCATATCCAAGTCGTTGTGACAACCCAATTTTTATGCCGACAAAATCATCTTTGCATTTCATTCAGCGAGACCCCGGGCACCTCGCCAAGACCACATACCTAAACAAATAAGTCACACTGAGCAGTTATGTTTTGTTCTATTCACTTTCACCAAGACATTTTGGCTTTCTCACCAACAGAGTCCTCATTGTTTCATCCACTTCGCCGTAACATTCTGACATAGGCAAGACCTCTAGTAGATTACTATGCTTCACCGAAAGCCATCCCGCCACCCTATGTCGTTGAGACAAGAGAAAAAATCTCTTTGAGAAGCATCTTCCACATGTATGTCACTATGACCATTCACCGTCGGGGGGACATCCAATAGATTACATTGTTATTCCGAAAGACCCCAAGCTCATACCCGTTCACCAAGAAAACATAAAACTCATGCCGAAAGCCATTTGATAGAAACCCTTTAGTAACCCGTCAGCGAGACACAAACACTTTG
Source organism: Sequoia sempervirens (assembly GCA_007258455.2). NCBI lineage: Eukaryota > Viridiplantae > Streptophyta > Pinopsida > Cupressales > Cupressaceae > Sequoia > Sequoia sempervirens. Next base: position 168,545 of record VDFB02002944.1, on the reverse strand, counting down.
CTATGACCTCCTGCCGCAAAATTCAACTCAAACCGAAAGGTCTATGAGAGGAAATCCATGTGTAAGGTCGGCGAGACCGAAGGTCACTCGCCAAGACCTTACAACGATAGCAATATCTCCCACCGAAAGTCATTTGGAAAAATCTTATGTGCTCCGTCGATGAGACAAATGATACTCGCCAAGACCCTCCACCGATAACCCATAGCCTTTGCCGATAGAACCACCACAAGCATAGTCGGGGAGACATATTGAATTCGGTGAGATACCATGCCGACAGCCACAACCTACGCTAATAGATGTCTCTGTTGTCACCAAAACAGCATGGATGCTATGCCGATAGCCAACCACGGATGAATGCCAGTCGCTGTAACAAAGAACATGTCCTGCCGAAACACCTGCAACAAACGAATGTTAACTCACAAGTAACATGGGTCGGGGAGACAGTAAAGGACCTATGCCGATAGATTCAGCAAGATAGAAAATGCACAAGTAAAAACACCACGAGATGAGAAAAATTGCCCATAGAAGGACTCATATGGAGACTTAGGGGGTATGAAAGGTATTCAAAAATCATCAAATTTTGATAGCTCCAACAGAATCCAAGGAGAGTGTTGATCGTGTCCCATATATTAAGCTCTCTCCTTCAACGCATTCAACAATAACCTAGCTATAATTGTTATCAACAGGAGTGCACCTGAATGAAAAAGCAAATATGCTTTGCAATCCTGTGTAACATGGGAATACCTTCAGGTTGTGGGTACCCTATATGAAAGTAAACCTCCAGATTATAGGCTAACTTCCTATAATATATTCTGATAATTTTTTGTAACTTCGATGGAAAAGGGAAGAAATTTTGAAATGAATACATAAACCAAACTTAAAATTGTGGGTGATGCGCCTAATTGATAGAAACATGCAATTCTAACTCACAATAACTATCAGAAAATCTATCCACACAAATCAATTTGGCAATTTGATCACAAAAGTGATTCTAAGGAAGGCTTGAATAAATTTCTTGTTTGGAGGAAAACTGGGTTCTCAAAGCATGAAAAGAAAGGATTATTTCAATACACAACCAAAGACCTGTGATTTTCACTACTTTTATAATGCATGCAAGTATAAATGAGACAATGATTTTAAAGGTTCTAATGTTAAAACACAGTAAAATCTCATCCATTAATTCATAAAAACAACATAATGATATGGTAGATACTTGATTCAATTGAAACTAAAGGAAATATTGCATAAAATGGAAAAAATAGAACCTATAGAACCTATTGTTGTATATTAAACTATCATAAAACTGAGTTACAAAATCTCTTCTCTCTCAAAATTAAGAGAGTAAAAATCAAGAACCAAGAAAAAAGATAAAAAAATTCCAATATATACAATAAAGGGCTTAAAAAAGCCAAAAAAAGATAACTCCAGTCAAAATATCTGAATCTCAAATCCATCCACGAGAAAAAGCAAAACTGGCTGAAGATTGGACTCTCCAATGTTGTAAACTGAGCTTAAACAGCTCAGAACTCCATGTCACAATATATGTAATTAAATCGTAACTCGAAAAGGCTCCATAATGCATGGAGGTGTCACTGAAAGTGAACTGAAAGTAAAAATATCCTCTTGCATGCCTCTCACAAGTAAAGACGAAAATCCTCAGAAAAAAAGGCTCATAATTGTAGAAAACTACAAAAATAAGTGGTGAAACTCCACCTCTCAAAGTGTATGATGAAAATATCCTATGAATTGGCATGAAACTGAGGTAATCTATCAAGAATCTCCATAATTTGCATGATTGGACCTTCAGTTGGATTTCACTTATATTTCTTACATGGATTTAAAAAGGCAATTTTTTAATTTAATATTAAAGATAATCATTTAATGATTATTTTAATATTTAATATCTATTTAACTTCACCTTTTATTACATGTTTAAATATTAAAGTAATAATAACATTACCTTTAATATTTAATTGATATTTGCTATGCTTTGAACTCCATGCAATAATATAGGTGAAAGTAAACTCATTATTTAAAAATGAAAAGATAGTTTTGAAATTAGACTTCAAAAGTCATGGGCCCTAAGATCATTAGGTCTTATTGAATTTGAAATTCAACACCACAGTGACCAAAATAATGAAATGATTTTATTTTTAAAATAAGATAAAAAATGCCTATCATTTGATTTGAGCAAAGGAACCCTAAATCATTTCATTTTCACTTTTATCTTTTGGGAGAAGTCTGTTACTGGCCGCCACCATGGTGAGAGCATCAGGGTTTGAAGGATATTGAACTTCACTCTCCTTCATTGCTTTTCAATAATTTATTTCTTGTCTCTGTGATCCTCTGTTGATTGTTTCCTATTATGTGGCTGACGTATGAAGGATTTCGAAAGCTTTTGTCATGGTTTTGAAAGATTCCAACCTATGAAGAGTCGGTAGTAAGATTTGAGGTATGGCTTCCATGCTTTCCTGTTGAGGATTTCATTTGTATTTTGTACTTGCAACCTCACAAGAGCGAATTGGGTTTTTAAATAAATACTTGAAAATACTCAGGGTTTTACCATCTATAGAAAAGCATAAAAATCCTTTGCTCGTGACCTCATAAAACTTAAATCACTTCGTTATGTAATAACCCATCATGGGTATTTCTTATCAAGTATCTTTTCTTAGCTCTCTTATCCACCTTGCACAGTCTGGCATTCTCACAGAGTCATCTTGTCTTCACTATGTGCTTTTGTTCCTTTAGTAGCTCAAGCTGTGGCTTTTATTCTGTTGGAAAAGATTCAAAGCTTTTCCTTTACTGTAGGTCACCGCTTTATCACTGTATTTTGAGGAAAGTGGGTTTAAACCCCTAGATGTTTGACATAGAATATTTTAGACTTCATTTACCATATTTATTTCAAAGAAACGTATGGCTTTCATTCCTTTTCATTTTCCCTTGGAGACTTGCCATTACATGGGTATTTTTCACATTCATTATTACTTAATCCTTTGCCAAGAACACATACTAAAATATCCTCTGTTTAGATCAGATTTCTATTATCATGATATGAAACTGCTTTCTTATAGGTTTGCTCTTTGAATGACATTGTAACCTACTGTTTGAAATTCTGTGAATGTCTTCTTGATGATCCACTGTCTACTTTAATTTATGATTGCCATTGTACATCTTGAAACTCTACTCCTCTTCATGTATGAGCCACTTCTTGTCATTGAATGGTTGCCCATTCTCTTCCAAGGTACCTGTTATCTTTATAAGACTTAATTTCAGTTATCAACATTCACATATCAAGACTACCCTTCATTTGATTATCAATGTATTTGGAATAACCATGAAAAATAAGGGTGAATGAAAAGAAACTATACTTTCATTTATTATAGAGACCTTGCTCCATACTTTGTCACTGTCCTTTTTTATTTGAGATAACTTCCATAACAAAGTTTGAGATGACTACCACTTTATGATTTGAAATTGTGCTTCAATTATCATTTAATGTTATCCTTCAACAATAGTTTCTTTTATTTTCATGATGTACTATTGTCACTTCTATGTATATGTGAAGTCATAACATAAAGCCATCCTTTATTTTGAATGGTGAATGTTGACTGTTGATTTCAGGCCCTCTGTAAATAACATGGCTTCCAATTGTTCTCCATACCTATACAAATATGACTCCTAGATAATGTTTTTTTTTTACTCACAACGATCTGCTTGAGAAAAGAATAACTGTTTCTTAAATCATTTAGCTTTTAATTTTCCTCTTTGCATATTGTGACTGCAGTTTTTGTCACTGTCTTCATACAAATTGTTGCTTCCTTAATGCATAGGCATTAGAACCTTCAATACCAACCCTCTACATCACTTAACAATGTGAACCTCTTCATTAATATCCATGCCTTTTGACTATCCTTAATGCATATAACTGCTCCTTTGACATTGTAGCATAGTGAGTCTTCCTTGTTGTCCTTTCTTTTAGACTACTATACATGCCCTGCACTTATGATGATAATAGTCTTTTTTATGAACATGGCTTCTAGATTTTTCTTTTATTACTCAAATTTGTTGCTTCCTATGGTAATCTATGAATGAACTACAACATCAATGTATGCATTTTTTGATATGAACAAAAAAAATGATGATGATACAATCAATAAAAGCATGATGTAAAACCATTAACAACATAAGACATGCATGCAAACATGGTTTCTTTGGTGAAAAAATGATGCTTCTTTGTTTTGTTCTGTAAAGACTATAAATTGAATTCCTTTGCATTTAAACATGTTGGGCTCAACCCTTGTGGGAGTCACATTTTAACCCACATGCTAAAATGTTGAATCATTTACGAAATATGTACCTGTTCCTGCACATTTAAACAAACAAGTTAGCAAAATAATTGAAGCTGAAAGATTCCATTGAACTTTGTGCTCCTCGAACATTTTTCTTTTTGATGACTTAATCATCTGATGAATTCCTGATAGGATGTAGGTTACATTTCTATTGGTAATATAGGCATGAGGAAGGATGTGATTTATCATTTCTCTAACACCACCTTTCAACATTCTTGTAGGAAACCATGGAGTTTGGAGTTGAAACAACCTGGAGACACTCAGACACAACTTGAAGACATAAAGTACAAAACAATTCTTCGTTACAGGAAATGATGAATCACTCCCCTTTTTTTCATGTTTACATTATCTTTAGTTGTGTAGTTTACAACTTTACTTTGTATTCATTATTTGATTATGAAAATCAAATTAAGCTACTCCCACGGCTTGTGTGGGACTTTGGTTTTTACAATATGGATAAAACAACATTTCTTATGCAAATTTATGAGTTCTTCTATTACAAACATTTGCATAATCACATTGAAATTCACAAGTAATTAGATTCTGGAATATAATGAATACTTTAGTAGAAATTTTATACCTTTCAATGAGGAATGCAATTCAGCTCTACCTGTTTTGAGTTGTAGCTAAAAATAGGTAACAATTTGGTGACCTCTACAGAGTGTATTCTTGCTAAACACCATAGACCAGTTATGTAGCTTATCCATTAGGCACGAAGTCCATTTTTACCCTCTTTTGACTCAAAAATCTTGTAAGTCGGCTACTGGGAAACAAGTAGTAGCAACAAACAAAACTGAAAGAATCTAGTCATGACTCTGTTTAAGACGGAGTCAGAAAGCAGGTACAACATTTTCACTTATTGAAAGCAAAACAATACTAAAATAAAATGTGCCATGGGGCACTTATTGAACTTGAAAACTACCCTATCCTACACTACCCAATAGTGGTAGTGATCCGGCATAACCATTCACTGGTTGTGAGAAAAAATTTCCCTTTCTCACCAGCTTAGGACGTGCTTCCTGCTTGCAAATTGTTCAATAAGGATGGAGGAAAAGTAAATGCCAAGTGCACAAATGAGAAACTTCTCCAATCATTGAAACCACCTCCACTTCTACTTTAGACAAGAGATGCACACAATTGTTTTGGATATGGTAAGCAACCTTCATTGATGACCTTTGATATTGAATCTCGTGCTCCCAAGCATGTAATTCAACTGGTAACTCCTTTTGGCAGTCCTTCAACTGTGCTAGGTGCTTGATAGGACATCCCCTTGTTATGACACTCAATTTGTAACTTTAAGCCTCATGCTAATGTTCTATTTTCTCAGTCCATTGTTCATGATTTTCAAGAACATTAAATGAAGTTAAGCTATCCTTTTGTTGATCTCTGAAGACTTCATCTTTTCCTTGAAAAGGTGTTGATTGGAAGTAATATGTAGGTTGTTCATTGGCTGCTACAACCTGATCTTCTTGAAATATTTGTATATTATCATTTATAGTAGGATCAATTGTTCTTTCTTTTAACTCTTTAATGAAAAGGAATTCATGTTTCTTTGCATCATCTATATTAGTCTCTAAAAGGAAACCATTAATGTTTTCAATGGTTATATCTTCTTGACTAAGGAGCTGATATCCATTTTGGATTACTGAAAATAAGTCCTCAAACTGTTGTTCCTTATCTTCTTCGTCCATGATAGAATATAACTCCTCTACAAAGTGGGGAAGCTCATCAAATAAGTTCATAGGCTGCAAGGCATTATCTTCTATGACTTTTTCAATAGCCTCCTTGACCTGAATGGGTTGATCACATGTTGTCGGTGGCTTATATAATACTAGTTTATCATCTGTGTTAGAAAAAAAAACTTCTATGATGCCTGAAAACATGTTCTCATCTCACTCATAACTTTGCATTAAATCCATATGAGTTTTATCATTTAGTTGTTCCATACCAAGTAGATGTGAGATCCTCATTTTCATCAACAAATTGGGGAAGTTCATCAAATAAGTCAACAATATCCTCTGGTTGTTCCAAATCAGCTGGTAAGTTGGATATCCGTATGCTTTCTTCCTCATTGTCAATGAATCTAGGTTGCTGATCAAACAAAGAAACCAATTCTTCCTCCTCATTTGGTACCTTCTCCAATGAAACTTGGGAATCCTATCTTTGCAATTGAATAATTTTACCTTGTAAACCATGTACTTTGCTCTCATTCATCTTATAAAAAGCATTAGAATTTTTTTTGAAAGAATCAAAATGCAAGGGACCTAATGGAAATCATGATCCAACATCCCCTTCATGTGCATTATACTCAAATTTAGCTAGGGATGTGGTACAAACAACAACCTCCTATTCTTCATCTGATTTTTCTGATTTGGTGGTACAAAAAGGACATCAAGATCCTTCAACTGCTAAAGTAGGATATATAATGGACTGCTCCTGGTTATGAATTAGCTACTGTATTGAAGGACCACTCCTAAAAATTGTAATTTTGATTGGTTTAGACTCTACACCCCTTGCTCTCATTCAATTTTTTGCTGCTCTAAATGATAAACCTCCAAAGCTAAATGCAATGGATTTACATTTCTAATCTTATCCATGAGAAGTAAGGTATCCTGATCAATGGGTTCGTCTTTGGATTCATTAGGCAGGAAACTTGGGGAGCTTCTTGGATTTCTTGCAAGGGAAAAAGTTGCTCAAGGGGTTGGGGTTGTACCTGATTACTTCCCTCAACTTGCAAAGGATTTAAAATAAAGCTTGTGAAACTTGGAATCTTAAGCTGAGAAGGTTGATTTACAGAGTTAAGAGATTCATTTTGCTTAAAACTTGGGAATTTATAATTACGAACCTCCTCTTGAATAGACTGATCCAGAATGACAGGAGCTACTTGAACTTGATGCCTATGTATTGAACAATCAAAAGCCTCATTTTCTCCTCTTTTGCAGCTAACTCCCTCTTGAGATTTTCTTCAAACTATATCCTTTGAGTCTCCAACTCCTGCTCATGAAGGTAGGCATGATAGTCTAACTCCTATTGTTGTGAATCAAGCTCTTGTTCTTCCTGAACTCTTCCATTTTCTTTGTGATGTCTAACAATATGTCCTTGGTTTCATTCATGCTATTATTCATATCATCAACCTCTTGGAGCTGATTTTGGACATATAAATGTTGATATGAAGGTTGAGTAGGGGTGGGTGGGAGGTAAGCAAGTTGAGCATGCTGATATTCTGTTGTTGCATGGTTGTTTGGGTTAAAACCAATAGCATGACTGGCCTAATGTGACTGATAAGGATGTGGGTAGGTAGGATTTTCATGAAATGAAGGTCAAAACATGTTTTCATAAAAAAATATCATGTTAAAGCATTTGAAACTTGTAAATCTTCTCTAAATCAAAGTGAATCAGACTTCTTTTGCAAATGTGAACATACCAGCACTTCATCTGCTGAAACCAGTGGATTGTGCTTGGAGTCACCAGGTATATGAAACTTTAACGTCTAAAAGGCTGAAGTAATGTTGTATATACCAAAACAACAACTTGAAACTGTTGAAATATTACTTTGAACTATGATTCAGAGTCCCACCGGGCGTGCCAAAAACTGTTATCAACAGGAGTGCACCCGAATGTGAAAGAAAAGATGCTTTGCAATCTTTTGTAACATGGGAATACCTTCAGGTTGTGGGTACCCTATATGAAAGTAAACCTCCTAATTATAGGCCAGCTTCCTATAAGATATTCTAATAATTGTTTGTAACTTAGATGGAAAAGGGAAGAAATTTTGAAATGAATGCATAAACTAAACTTAAAACTATGGGTGATGCACCTAATTGATAGAAACATGTAATTCTAACTCACAATAACTTTCAGAAAATCTATCCACACAAATCAATTTGGCAATTTGATCACAAAAGTGATTCTAAGGAAGGCTTGAATAAATTTCTTGTTTGGAGGAAAACTGGGTTCTCAAAGCATGAAAAGAAAGGATTATTTCAATACACAACCTAAGACCTGTGATTTTCACTTCTTTTATAATGCATGCAAGTATAAATGAGACAATGATTTTAAAGGTTCTGATGTTAAAACATAGTAAAATCTCATCCAATCATTCATAAAAAAAACACAATGATAAGGTAGATACTTGATTCAACTGAAACTAAAGGAACTCTTGCATAAAATGGAAAAAAGAGAACCTGTAAAACCTATTGTTGTATATTAAATTGTCATAAAACTGAGTTACAAAATCTCTTCTCTCTCAAAATTAAGAGAGTAAAAGTCAAGAACCAAGGAAAAAGATAAACTTTTTTCAATATATACAATAAAGGGCTTAAAAAAGCCAAAAGAAGATAAATCCAGTCAAAATATCTGAATCTCAAAGCCATCCATGGGAAAAAGAAAAACTAGCTGAAAATTGGACTCTCCAATGCTGTAAATTGAGCTTAAATAGCTCAGAACTCCATGTCACAATATATGTAATTGAATGGTAACTCGAAAAGGCTTCAGAATGCATGGAGGTGTCACTAAAAGTGAATTGAAGGTAAAAATATCCTCTTGCATGCCTCTCACGAGTAAAGATGACAATCCTCAGAAAAAAGGCTCATAACTAAAGAAAACTGCACAAATAAGTGGCCAAACTCCACCTCTCAAAGTGTGTGATCAAAATATCCTGTGAACTAGCATGAAATTGAGGTAATTTGTCAAGAATCTCCATAATTTGCATGATTGAACCTTCAGTTGGCTTTCACTTATATTTCTTGCATGGATTTAAAAAGGAAAATTTTTAATTAAATATTAGAGATAATCATTTAATGATTATTTAAATATTTAATATCTATTTAACTTCGCCTTTTATTACATGTTTAAATATTAAAGTAATAATAACATTACCTTTAATATTTAATTAATATTTTCTATGCTTTGAACTCCATGCAATAATATAGGTGAAAGTGAACTCATTATTTCAAAATTAAAAGATAGTTTTGAAATCAAACTTCAAAAGTCACAGGCCCTAGGTCTTATTGAATTTGAAATTCAACACCACAGTGACAAAAAGAATGAAATGATTTTATTTTTAAAATAATGTAAAAAATTCCTATAATTTGACTTGAGCAAAGGAACCCTAAATCATTTCATTTTCACATATATCTTTTGGGAGAAGTTTGTTACTGGTTGCCGCCACGGTGAGAGCATTAGGGTTTGAAGGATATCAAACTTCACTCTCCTTCACTGCTTTTCAATAATTTCTTTCTTGTCTCTGTGATCCTTTGTTGATTGTTTCCTATTCTGTGGCTAATGTCTGAAGGATTTCAAAATATTTTGTCATGGTTTTGAAAGATTCCAACCTATGAAGAGTCGGCAGTAAGCTTTGAGGTATGGCTTCCATGCTTTCTTGTCAAGGGTTTCATTTGTATTTTGTACTTGTAGCCTCACAAGAGCGAACTGGGTTTTTAAATAAATACTTGAAAAATACTTAGGGTTTTACCATCTGTAGAAAAGCATGAAAATCCTTTGGTTGTGACCTCATAAAACTTAAATCACTTCATTATGTAATCACCCATCATGGGTATTTATTTGCAAGTATATTTTCTTAGCTCTCTTATTCACCTTGCATGGCCTGGCATACTCGCAGAGTCATATTGTCTTGGTTGTGTGCTTTTGTTCCTTCAGTAGCTCGAGCTATGGATTTTATTCTGCTGGAAAAGATTCAAATCTTTTCCTTTACTGCAGGTCATGACTTTATCACTGTATTTTGAGGAAAGTGGGTTCAAACCCCTAGATGTTTGACATAGAATCTTTTAGACTTCATTTACCATATTTATTTCAAAGAAATGTATGGATTTCCTTCCTTTGAATTCAGCCCTTGGAGACTTGCCATTACATGGGTATTTTTCACATTCTTTATTACTTAATCCTCTGCCACGAACACATACTAAAATATGCTTTGTTTAGATCAGATTTCTATTATCGTGATATGAAACTGCTTTCTTATAGGTTTGCTCTTTGAATGACATTGTAACCTACTGTTTGAAATTCTGTGAATGTCTTCTTGATGATCCATTGTCTGATTTAATTTATGATTTCCATTATACATCTTGAAACTCTTCTACTCTTCATGTATGAGCCACTTCTTGTCATTGAATGGTTGCCCATTCTCTTCCAAGGTACTTGTTATCTTTATAAGACTTAATTTTAGTTATCAACATTCACACATCAAGACTACCCTTCATTTGATTGTCCGTGTATTTGGAATAACCATGAAAAATAAGGGTGAATGAAAAGAAACTATACTTTCATTTATTATAGAGACCTTGCTCCATACTTTGTCACTATCCTTTTTTATTTGAGATAACTTCCATAACAGAGTTTGAGATGACTACCACTTTATGATTTGAAATTTTGCTTCAATTATCATTTAATGTTATCCTTGAACAATAGTTTCTTTTATTTTCATGATGTACTACTGTCAGTTCTATGTATATGTGAAGTCATAACATAAAGCCATCCTTTATTTTGAATGGTGAATGTTGACTGTTGATTTCTGACCCTCTATAAATAACATGGTTGCCAATTGTTCTCCATACCTATAGAGATATGACTCCTAGATATTGTTTTCTTTTTACTCACAACGATGTGCTTGAGAAAAGCATAAACTGTTTCTTAAATCATTTAGCTTTTAATTTTCCTCTTTGCATATTGTGACTGTAGTTTTGGTCACTATCTTCATACAAATTGTTGCTTCCTTAATGCATAGGCATTAGAACCTTCAATACCAACCCTCTACATCACTTAACAATGTGAACCTCTTCATTAATATCCATGCCTTTTGACTATCCTTAATGCATATAACTACTCCTTTGAAATTGTAGCATAGCGAGTCTTCCTTGCTGTCCTTTCTTTTTTACTATTATACATGATGACTGCCTTGCACTTATGATGATAATAGTCTTTGTTATGAACATGGCTTATGGATTTTGCTTTTATTATTCAAATCTGTTGTTTCCTATGGTAATCTATGAATGAACTATAGCATCAATGTATGCATTTTTTGATATGAACAATGAAAATGATGAATATATAATCAATAAAAGCATGATGTAAAACCATTAACAACATAAGACATGCATGCAAACATTGTTTCTTTGGTGAAAAAATGATGCTTCTTTATTTTTTTCTGTAAAGATTGTAAACTGAATTCCTTTGCATTTAAACATGTTGGGCTCAACCCTTGTGGGAGCCACATTTTAACCCACATGCTAAAACATTGAATCATTTACAAAATATGTACCTTTTCCTACACATTTAAACAAACAAGTTAGGAAAATAATTAAAGCTAAAAGCTTCCATTGAAATTTGTGCTCCTCAAACATTTGGCTTGAGGAAGGATGTGATTTATCATTGCTCTAACACCACCTTTGAACACTCTTGTAGGAAACCATGGAGTTTGGAGCCAAAACAACCTGGAGACACTCAGACACAACAACTTGAAGACATAACTTGTACAAAATGATCCATCATTACAGGAGATATGAATCACTCCCCTTTTTTTCATGTTTATGTTATCTTCAGTTGTGTAGTTTACAACTTTACTTTGTATTCATTATTTTTTTATGAAAATCAAATTAAGCTACTCCCATGGCTTGTGTGAGACTTTGGTTTTTACAACATGAATAAAACAACATTTCTTATGCAAATTTATGAGTTCTTATATTACAAAAATTTGCATAATCACACTGGAAATTCGCAAATAATTAGATTATGGAATATAATGAATAATTTTGCAAAAAAATTGTACCTTTCAATGAGGAATGCAATTTAGCTCTACCTGTTTTGAGTTGTAGCTAAAAATAGGTAACAAGAATATTTCCTCCTTTCTATGCAATGTTCCATTTGATATGAGCAACAAGGTGCTACCTTTTCTACCATGAATGAAGTTGTGCCTCAATACAACCAACAAAATTAATATTAGTCTCAATTCAGAAAGAATAAAAGTGCTTTGTATATTGCAAGTTTACAAAAGAAAGTCCAAACACAACAAAAAGATAAATCAATTAAAAAATTGTAGCCTTGTCAACAAATGCCTTAAACAAAGTGTTCATCATAGGCTTGAAATATGCATATTGAACCCTTGATTTCAGAACCTTGTCAAAATTTAAGAAAGGTGATATGTTCAGATTATAGAATGAAGTTGACATACTATAGAATGAAGGCTATCAACACTAACTAGACTAGAACAACATTATCAACATAAATTTCTTGGAAACCAAGCCCAAGAATGCCATCAGGTTTGGAAAAAAAAAAATTCAACCCTGGTCCACGTATTGTCTCAATAAAGACCCGCACCATTAAAGAATCCATTTATACATAAATTCCAAATTAAGTTGACGAGAAAAGATCTTTGATATCCAACTAGGAAGCCTTAACATCCAAAAATTACTAACCTGATGTTTTACAACAAGTTTCCCAACTGTGACATCATCTTCCCCATTCACTTTACAACATTGCCCAATTCAACTTTTGAAGGCACAAACACATAAGGTACTTTCTGCAACATTAATTTTCAAACTAATGATTAATAACAAAACTTAAGGAATCCATTAAACTTGCAAGAAAACAACTACTTGAACAAATACACAGAAGCATCACTAAATGGTTCAAAACTCATTGTCAATATAAGTCCAAAATATTGATGTTCTTGTGCAAGTTATTTAGGTTTATTCTCGTACAATTCATCAAAATTAGAAAAAAAGGGTAGCAAGTCAGGGGATTTGATCGTGGGAAAAAATTGCAGTTAAAAGGGTTTTGTACTATGTCAAATGTCATTTCATTAGTTTCAATTCCACAATTTTAGCCATGTGATTACTGCCCTATACAACAAGAATCAAACTATGTTCATTTTATTGGTTTTGATCCCTTCAATCCACCTTTGCAACATCGACATGAAGTAAAGATCTCCAGTGAATGGTTTAAACAAATTAGGGGTGATTAAAGGAAAGCATCTCACAAATTAAGGAATGATTCAATTATTGCATGGCACATGGAGTTAACCTAAAAATGTTTCAATGCCCACCTGACATCTTAAAAGGTTGCAATAATGTCAAAATTCAAAATGGTACAAGGTGTTAGCTCTCAAAAACGTAGGAAAAATACCTCAAGAGATTGCCAATATCTTGGTACGTTTTAGGGTAACAGACAAGGCCAAATGATTTAGACCTTCTTCTCTTCAAGTACTGGTAGACCTAGGCAGGTACACCTATATGAGTGAGGTAGACTTGACTTGTGTTTATTCTCTAAAATAATTCATCCGCAATGGCAAGTGGGAGTGGATAAATGAATTTTATTTTGGTATAAATTGTATAAGCAATATTAAGGCTAAAACCTAATATGTTCAGTTAACAGATGTAAAAAATGAATGAAACTAAATGGTGGAGTGGAGGAGACTAGTGCCTTATTGGGTGTAACAGAGTCAAATGAAAAATCTGAAATGAGTAACTTCTTTCTAGCAGATATTCTAATTGTTTGGCATATAAATTTGAGTTTACAACTTGTATAAACATGCAAGAATATTATTACCAAGTTCTTCTTAATGATCCAAATGAGGTTTCCTAATTACTATGATTGACTAAAAGGATTTAATCTCTCCTTGAAAGAACCAATTAATAAAACCATACAGATACAACAAGTGTGCACTGATAAACTGAATATATGCTTGATATACCAATTTAAATAACTAGAAAACATCAACCTTGGAGACAACTTTAGCAATACTTTCAGTTAACACAACAAACAACTGATACCAAAAATACGCTACAAAATCAGATGATTTCCATTGATATCTCCATAATTTCAAACATGCATCATAGTCTCATAGTTGTAAACATTATTATCTACTATATCCTTTTTCCTATTCGCCTTCCTCCTATGATATTAAAAATGGATATTTATACATCAATTATTTGAAAGGACACATTCTTTCAAAAATGTCTTATGTTTAACAACAATAAATTAAAACAAGTGATTAGGCTCTGTTAAGCCATAATTGAACCTTCGATATGTGATCCAAGTAGTCCCAACACTCATTCGTATCTGCATCTCCTATGGTGTTCTGAATTGTGATCTCCATTTCACCATCTTCTCGTTCTATTCGCATGCTTCATCTAGCATTGTATATTTCTCAGTAGCTTTCTTCATAATCTCCTGCAATATTGATTCACTTTCACCATTCCACTTGATCATTTCCTTCAATCTACCTCCATCATCAAAGAATCCATTCAATCCCTCCTTAGTGGCATCAATTAGTCCCTATGCATCCCCTTGTAATTCTTCAAGGAAGTCTCGATGTTTTCTCATAAGATGTTTTGCAGTATCAATTGCCATGCTATCAAGAGAATCCCTTTGGCTTATTTCCTAGAGCTTCTCTTGGATCCTGCCATCTATCCTCTTATGCTCCTGTACTGTAGTAAAATTGTGTGAATATGTTCCCCAGAGCTTTCTCAACCAAGTCACTATGCTGGCCTGTCTCTTTTTAATTACTGCTACAAGTGCATCATATTTCCCTTGAGAATATGCACTTAATCCTTCCCACTGAACCTTTGTTTGCAAACTTTCACCATGCATTAAAAACTTAGTTGATCCCATTGTGACCCCCAACATATCTTTTAGGTTATCATTTTCTCTTAACATTCTCTCATGGTTCATCTTGTACATTTCTTTTTTCCTTGATCAACATTTGTATCTAAGCCTTGTTTAGTTTTGCTATATTGATCCCAATTTTTTATGTTATCATAGGATCAACCTCCCCAACCTTCATAGTCATAACATGCCCAAATGCTTTCTCAGTATCAATAACAACATATTTTTTGTGAGGTGGATATAAAGCCCAAATCATCAATGATCCTTCATCTGCGTTATATTTAGACCCTAAATATACTTTTGTCACCCCCTCAGGACTGAGCTTATGTGTGGCATTATTATTCTTCAAGAAGATATCAAAAACCCATGCAAAATTGAGGTCCAACCCTAGAAAGATCATAACACTTGTAATCTTGGGTCCTCACTCTAGAAATCTTATTAGGTGGGATTTGTGGCATATCATCTCTAGAGGCCTCTTCTCCAAAAGATATCAATTATGTATCCTGCAATCCTCGGTTATACTCTTCAACCACTCTTTCTGCTTCTTTTGCTTCTAAATTCCTGATCATATCATCAAATTGATAGGGTACATGATTATACCCTTCAAAATTTATCTTTTGTTTAGTAGAATTAATGTATCCTTTTGGGTCAAAGTTCTTTCTTGGTGGTCCCTTTTTCATGTTGTATTGCAATAATTTGTCAAGAATCAAATCATATCCTTCCTTTTCCAGCACAGTAAAATCACCAAAGCATAGAGTACTAGGCATAAAATCCTGCTTTCCAAAAGAACTCAAATTCATAACACTAGAAAAGTCCATCTGCCTAACAATTTCCAAATAAGCAATCCTATTTGGGACTATTTTGGGAAAAATAAATGGGGCATCCTCAAATCCATATACTCTAATCATGGTAGAATCCTCCAAACAATACCAGTCCCCCTAGTTGTGATTAATTGGCCCATTAAAATCCTTAGGTCTAAGAAATCTCTTTATCTCATCAGATAGAGAATAAGCACATGGATGATTGTAGAATTTATACAATGGTTTTACAAAATAATCCTCAAAATGTACAAAATAGGAGTTAGCAAACCTGTTGTCCTAGATAGCAGTCCATAACTGAATGGGCAATAACTGGCCTTCCTTGTCAAACTGCAAAACCCTTAGTTCCTTAGGCCACATCCCTAACTCCTACCCATAATATAACACCATGTGCATTAATAGTGAATAAGGCTTAAGATGTATAACAGGGGCTCTATTTTTTATAGCCATAAATCTTAAATCAAGCCCTTTGAAAATATATGAGGCATAGTCAAAAGGCCTTGAGTTGTGACACTGAATATCTATAGAAATTACCATGGGAAAAATTGGCATATATTCAGGGACTTCCATTCCCAACACCTAGCCTACTGAGTAATATGTGTACTTCATATATGGCTCAAATAAGTCAACATGGAATGGGGGTCCATCACTATCCTCTAGTGGAATTGGTTTTCACCTCTATTTAGTTCTGTGTAATGGTAGCCTCCAACCTTTATAAATTGTGTCCATCCTCCAAAACTCCTCGAGTTATTCATATACAATCTTCTCCTTATATACCCCTTCTATTTTAAAAACCTCTCCTATTGCATCTTTTGATATGTGTACAAACGGTTTCTTGGATGGGTCACATATGGCTTTAAGCTTTGAAAATTAATATGTGGCAAACAATTTCACCAACTCTACATTAATGAACACATTAGGGAAAACTAGCTTCCCCAGATTAACATTCCATGGATTACATACTGGTTCGAAATGATTCCTTCAATGATAATGAAAAAAAAAGAGCTCATAACCTCTTGTTGGGGTCCAAATATCACCTATGAGTTTACATTTGTCATCCAATTTATCCACTTCTGCCCTAAGCTACATAGAGTGTATAGCTTTGGGTCTAGAGCCAGGTAGCTAATCAATAAGATGTCGATTCAATTTTCTCTCGGTGCCCCCTGGCTCAACCTTAGACTCAATTTTCTTTTTTTTCTCTTTAGGGTGACTGCTTTCCCCATGTTTCCTACCCTTTAATTTTCCTAAGCTAGTGGCTTTCATTTTATCTTCTCTGAATTGAAGAATTTAGAGTATAGAGAACTTACTGTGTTTTTCTTGGAATCTCTGAACTGAAGAAATACCCTGGCCCTTCATTTCGCGCTTTTGCTTCCTCGCTACCAATTCTACAACAATGTCCTTGATCAATTTCCTTCAATTCATGAAATTACTTATGCTTTGTGGTGCCATTAATGTCTTAGCTCAAGCACGAGTGTAGTATATTTTTGAATTCCTCACTGTCACATCATGTGGTTACATCAGCAAGAGATTTGAAAACCCTGGGTGATCCTTTTATTCTTGAGCTTGACCAACATTCACTGAACCTCCTGTTGATCGAAAAGATATCACATCTTTTTCTCCAATACAAAATCCATTCATTAAATATCATCCAGATTCACCTCGATAATTATTTTGATTCACTTGTATCTTCATCAGCAAGAAATCATGTATCACTAAGATGTCCTACAGTTTCACCAGCGTAATGAGTCTCCCTGAGGATTATTCCCTCGGTCTCAAGCATATCGAAAAAACTCCTGCCAATGCAAACTTATCGTTGTGACATAGCAAGTTGGGTAGACAATCTTGAACTTACTCCAAAAGTATATATCTTTCCGAGATACTTCCCTCATGCTTCATCGATGAGACCCCAAGCCAATCCTCTCGATGTCTTCTTCGACAATTCTGATCACTAAGAGATGACAATTTTCTTGCCGATGGAACTATGCTCAGTATGACCTTCTTATTTCTCCCTGCTGGAGTTTGTCTCACTGATGAATCTCTTAATCGGAGAGACCATGAACCATGTCTTTCTGATATGCATCTTCTTATGAAATCTGATCGGTGTGACATTCCTGATTTGTCACCGATATGCTCAAAAAATGTGCACTAGAATATAATGACTTCTGAGTCAGAGAGACCTTTACCAACTCTTGCCGATGTGAATTGTTTCCTAAATACTTTTTCTTAAAGGGACATTTTGAGATTATATCAGCAAGACAAGGTGATTACAAGCAACTATGTTCTACTGGGCATATTGTGACTATTTTTTGGAAAACTTACAAGCATAAATTACTTATAAAATTTTCAAAAATATATACTTCCAACAGTGGCTCTGACTGGGGATGAATGAATGAGAGATCATTGCAAGGATTCAGATCTCTGGATGAGCAGACTAGACTCCTAGAATTATGAATTCATGAGAAAGATGGAATGGTATGGAAAAGACCCTACACTAATGTACATGAAAGTAACTTATTTTTAGATGAAGGAATCCTAGGATTGTGTCCATGTACTAGAAATTCCTATTCCTTTTATTCCCTAAACTATTGTGCATGGAGAAATTTTTTAGAGGTATGTCAAGAGTTGTCCATGCACTGGCAACCCTTAGTCCTCTACATTCTTCAAGAGAAAAAGTGCTTCGAAAATTTCCCATGTATAGGAAACTCCTGTTCTTCACTAGACATATTTTGCAAGTAATATGAATCTTCACCCCTCTTGCCAACAACAACAAAGGGTCCTAGCCACAAAGCTTCAAATATCTTGTGTTTTCCCTTCTCCTGACACCTAGCATTCTACATCAACACCAGATCATTTTCTTCAAATTTCCTATCTTTTTCTTTTCTATCAAATAAATATTTCATTTGTGCTTGCAACTTCACATTCTAGTTTTGATCCAATCTTCTCATCTCATCAAGCTTTGCAAGCTGCTCCATTCATTCCTCCATTGGTTCTAGAATGTCTATATCTTCCTGAAGGATAAATTTATAAATTGGTAACAAATTTTGTAATGGCATCCTAGCTTGTGTTCCATATACTAGTTCAAATGGGGATTTTCCAATTTCCTTTTTCACAGTGATCCTATCTTCCCACACAACTATCTTCAACTTTGAATCCCATTCTTTTTTGTTCCCACCTAGCATTCTCCTTATGATCTTTAGAAGAATTTTATTGTTGGAATCTGCCTGACCATTAGTTTGTGGATGGTAAGGAGTTGCATAAGAAATAGTGATTCCATGTGTATTGCAAAAATCTTTAAACTCATTAGATCTAGAACACATCCCATTATCTATAATCAATCTTAATGGTGTACCAAATTTGGTAATAATTTTCTCCATTAAAAAATTGATCACTACTCTACTTGTTGCTTGCTTGGTTGGGACTGTCTCTACCCATTTGGTGAAGTAATCAATAGCTACAAGTATCCACTTATGTCCTCCACTTGATTTATCTTGTATCTCCCCAATGAAGTTGATCACCCACTGATGAAAAGGGGCTTTGACCTGCAAAGGGCTAAGTTGTAAAGCTCCCTGATATTTCATTTTCCCCGAGAACTTTTGGCATGCTTCACATCTTCTTACATATGAAAAGAATCATTAAAAACTTTGAGCTAGTAATAGCCTGCCCTAAGAATCTTGTGTGCAGTTATTTTTGCAGAATAATGACCTCCACAAACTCCTTCATGCATCTCTCTTAAGACATGTTTAGCCTGTGATTCATCTAGGCACAATAACAGCATCCCATCCTTGTTTTTCCAAAATAGATCACCTTCCATGAACACATATTTAGATGCATGTAGCTTCAAAGTTCTTCTCTGGTTATCATTTAATCCTTCAGGAAACTTCATGTATCTAAGGTAATACATAATATTTGTGTACCAAGAAGTATGCTCAATGATTGCAATTGTATTTTCTTTATCTTCTATATTACAAATTTGATTTTCTTTGATATTTGTTTCTGCCATTAACTTGACCAAACCTTGTCCTCACACTAATTTAGTGATTTGAATTTCCATATCAAATTCTTGTATTTTATTAATCCACCCACATCTCTTCCTTGTTACTTCTGATTGTGTCAGAATATCTTTGACAGCTGCATGTGGGACATAGGAAATTACCTTGGCTCCAACAAGATACAGTCTAAAATCCTTTGTGGCTTTAACCAATGCAAATGCTTGCTTTTCCATTATATCATATTTCAATTTTGACCCCTGCAATGATTTGCTGAAAAAAGACATAGGTTGCTCATGACCTTCCTCATTCTTTTGTAACATAACAACAACTATAGTGTGCAATGAAGCAAATGAAAATATTTGGAAGGGTTCTGAAAAATCTGGAGACTTAAGGATAGGGGCTTCCTTGATGGCCTTTTTGATGGATATAAAATCTTCCAATGCTTCTACAATCCAGTCTATTTTTGGTCCCTTCCTTAGAATTTTTGATATGGGTTTAATAATTTTAGCAAAATTAGACACAAATCTCCTAACAAAGTTGATCTGCCCAAAAAATGATTGAATGGCCTTGACAGTTTTAGGAATAGGGATTTTATCTATGGCCTCTACCCTCTCAGGATTTATTCTAATTCCCTCCTTTGATATAATATGCCCTAAAAGTTTACCCTCTATGACAACAAAATGACATTTTTTAGGGTTCAGACAAATACCATATTCTAAAGCCTTAATGAATATTTTTTCCAAATGTTCTACATGATCTTCAGCCTTTTTTGAATAAGAAGTAAGGTCATCTTGATATACTACCATTATAGCATTAATCAGGTCTGCAAATGCTACGTCCATAGCTCTTTGGAAGGTTGCTCCTGCATTTGTGACTGAATGGCATTCTCACATAAACATATGTTCCCCATGGGGTTGTAAATTTTTTCTTGTACTACTCATATTCTTTGACTTTGACTTGATTGTAACCAGAGAACCCATCCATCATAATAATAGCTCACACCACGTCACTTTGTGTAATATAGCTTCCATATTAGGTAGAGGGTAATTATCCTTGAGGGACGCCACATTTAGATTTCTGAAGTCCACACACAATCTGATATCCCCATTTTTCTTTCTTACTAGAACCAGGTTTGACACCCATGTTGAATGCCTAATGGGTTTGATGATACCCCCATCTCTAAGCTTTTCTAACTCCTCCTGCATCTTTGGTTCTAAGGTTGGGTTAATAGGCCTTTGCTTCTGCCTAAATGGCTTCACATCTAGTTTCAATGGGATTTCATGTTGAAATAAATCCTCCCTATATGCTTTGAGATATTCATAAGACCACAAAAACACATGCTTATATTTTCTTAATAATGCAATCAACATTCTATGAATTGTTGGGATTATTTTCTTTCCAATATATACCTTTTTTGTGCCAACTCAGTCCCCAAATTGATTTCTTCAATATCCTCCCTCTTGAACGGTGTCTGCTTCATGAGGGACCAATCATTTCCATCATATACCCTTTCCAACGCTACTAGCCCTTTGGGAAACTTATTAGTTTTAAGTTGCAAGACCTCCTTCCTGAACACTGTCTACTTTCCATCTACTTCCTCCACAAAGGCATTGAAGTCAATTTCTTGAGCCTCATATTGATCTATATATTGAAGAAATTTTAGGAGGTCAGTATAATCATTAAAAACATGCCAACTTTATATATTGTCAGGTATAGCATGTCTTGTTTTAAATTCAATTTGAAACACTCCATCCAATGTAATGTCATCTCTTCTTAGTGCTACATTGGCTAAAAATTCTTCCATTATATTTTTGGACCTATCTATCCACTCAATGGAGAAAGCATCAAACAACTCAATTGTTTCCCATACAACATTCCTATATTGCTTTAGTATTTTGTGTTTCACAACATATTTTGATTTAACTTGTGAAACAACCAGCTCAGAATCCCCTAGAACAACTAGCAATTTGATCTTATGTTTTACAGCTATGTTCAAACCTGTTAGCAAAGCTTTGTACTCTACTATGTTGTTCATACATTCAAATTCCAGCAAAAATGAATATTTAAATGTAGTTCCTTCAAGTGAAATAAATACTATCCCTGCTCCATTACCTTCTTGGCTACATGCTCCATCAAATTACATTTTCTACACATCATCATAGTTTTTAGCAACATATTTGTCAATTGGATTAGCATTGACTAGTTCTAGCTGGGCTGGTTCTATCTTGAAACTCCGAAGATCCACATCACAAAAAAAATTTAATTGATCTTGAGGTACACAATCTACAATTTGATTAATCTTTGGCTCCCTATACAACTTGAATTCTTGACCGTTCACTAGTATTGTTGCATAAGATAAATCAAATTGGACATTTTCCCCAACTACTATCATCCACTGTCTTGATAGAAGCATTCCAAACTGAGGAGGGGTATCAATCACAGTTATATCTATATTATAGGCCACCTGAGGATAAGCAGCTAGTTTGACTTCAACATCTTTCATAACACCTACTACTAGAACAGGTCTACTATCCATTGCATAGCATTTGCCACCATTAGTATCTACCCACATGCCAAGTTGTTTCATAACTCCAACTGGCATAATGTTGATAGCAACACCGGAGTCTATCATACAATTCCTCACTAGTTTGTTATTTATAAGTAATGTAGTGAAAAAAGGATCGACTTGGGGGATTTATTAATGCATCATTTAGGCAAACTTCTGGGATGTTTACCCTTTCTTGTTTATTAACCATCCTAGTGGCTATCTTATTCTCAGAATTTGTGTTTTTCTCATTCCCATTTGATATCAATTGAATAGCACTATCCCTATACTCCTTAATTTTCATCATTTCAAGCAATGGGATAGACATTTTCACCTAAGATAAATCCTGAGTGAAATCAAAAGAAGAACCCTCTACTTTGATTATTTTATTTTGCTCCAATGTTTCTCCTTTGCTTCCTTCCTTTTCCCTTTTATTTGTTTGATCAGTCTCCTATTTTTCTTTCTGTAATTATTTACTCTCATCCTTTTCGACAAGCTTTTGTTCCTTCTTATCATGTTGCTTGTTTTCTATTTTCTTCAAAACTCGTTGTGTTATTTCTTTATCTTTCATGAATATTCCTCTTGGGACTCCTTCCTTTTCATTCACTGTCCTATTTCTTAGCCAATACTTGCTCTTTGCTTGTTCAACTGCAGCAATGGTTAACTTCTTAATTTCCTCTTCCATGGGTCTCCTTATATTACATTGAGTAGGAATATCAGTAGGGTATTGTTTTGCATGATTCTCTTTAGAATCAGAAAAAAACTTGTTGTTCAGCCATGTGGACATTGCACCTTTGGTTTGGACATCATACTCATAGCCCTCCTCTTCTGAAGATGAATATTTCTCCTCAATAAGGTGAAAGGTATTAGAGGTTAAATATACTATATGATCTTCTCCACCATTACCCCCTAACATCCCTTCTTCATGTATCTCTTGAGCTACAACACAGTGATCTAGGGAATGTGGTCCATCACAAATTTCACACCAAAGATTATTGTTGACCATATACGCTCCTTTCTTCCTCAATGGGCCAGGAGTTTCTTTGTTCCTAGGTCTATCTATTATAGGTTTTCCATCCTTCTAGTTTGTATTGTAAGGCATGCCATGTAGTCTCGACCTTTCATTTATGTATGTGTTCTCCTTCTTATACTAATAATTATTAACTTGCTAAGGAACCCGAGGATTGTCTCTCTCACTGATCATCCCAGTAGCTTTTTGATTGTTTTCAATGGTCAACGCTACCTTTTGGGCTTCAACTAAATCTCTTGGAAACCTATTCCTTTGTTCATACCCTATTTTTGGATCAAATGCTTTCAAATAAATACTCAATGCCGAGGGGTCTGCCAATTTTGACCCAGATGTTATCTTGTTTTGCAATTTGTTGAATCTTTAGTTAAAATCATAAATTGACTCATTCTATTTTTTTTGAATTCCCACCAATTCCTGAAAAGCGATGTCCGGTGCACATAAATTCCCATACTGTTCAAGAAATTGATCCTAAAATTCTTGGATGGAATCAATATAAGTTGTTGGTAGACTATTAAACTAATCCCTGGCTTCTTCAGTGAGTGGCATCATAAACAACCTCATATGTAAATCCTCATATGGCATATCCAAATCTTGGACAAAAGCATTAAAACTCCTCAAATGATCCTCAATAGCAATTGCACTACTCCCTATAAATTTCAGGACAAGACTTCTCCAATTGCTATCCATAGGGTAAGGCTATAATTAAAACCCTATTAAATCAAACTATCTGATCATTGTTGTGTATTTCTAAGAGGGTGGGTTATGCGGGTGTTGATATTGGTACAATGGATTATTGTATTGTGTATGAGGAGGTGGCACATATTGTTGACGATGAGGTGGTTGGGCATTTGGGTATTGTGATGGGTTGTGTGGTGGAAGGTTTGGTTGTTTGTATTGATTTCCTATCTAATTCTAAGGAGATTTTGATGGATTTGAAGGCCCTACATTATTGTTTCCTTGCTTATGAGGTGGTATATACTTTGAAAGACTATTTTTCTAAGTGTTAATGTGAGCTTTTTCTAATTTTAAGTCTTGGAGTTCCTTTATCATTTGGAGCCTCCTTTGTTCTTGGTTTGCTTTCTCCACTTCTTGTCTTTCAAACTCCAATTGTACTTTCAATTCTTCGTGAGTCAAGAATCCATAACTTTCTGGAGGGGTTGTATTATTAACAGGTTCATTTTGGTTTCCTTCCATTCCATGATCATGTTCATGTTGAATCTTGACTCCTTTAGGTTCTAGTTTAGCATCAAATTCTGCTTGTTTCTGAGGATTATAAAAAGGATTTCTTCTTTCTTCAGGAGTACAAGGTTCTCCACCTGAACTATCTCTCCATGTATCATAGCAATCATATGTCTCAAAGTGTTGTTTTGACGCCTTGTCCTTGTTTTTTATGCACATGTCATCAGATATCTTCTTTACCTTTTCATCCTTATGTGGCCATTTACCATTGCTAGTAGGATCTCCTTTGTATTGGGACCTTCTACCATTTATATTGAATTGATATACTGCTTTTTTTTTTATCAGAGTCGCCACTTAGTTTCTAAAAAGTGAGAAAATGTTGTTATTTCCTATTCCCAGCGGAGTCTATATAAGATATTTGACTCTATGACTAAGGCCCTGACTCTGAGTTGACTCCCCAACAAAGTTGCCAATTTGTTAGCTCTCAAAAATGTAGGAAAAATACCTCAAGAGGTTGCCAATCTCTTGGTACGTTTTAGGATAACAGACAAGGCCAAATGGTTTAGACCTTCTTCTGTTCAGGTATTGCTAGACCTAGGTGGGTACACCTATATGAATGAGGTAGACTTGACTTGTGTTTATTCTCTAAAATAATTCATCCACAATGGCAAGGAGTGGATAAATGAATTTTATTTTGGTATAAATTATATAAGAAATATCAAGGCTAAAACCTAATATGTTCAGTTAACAGATGTAAAAAATAAATGAAACTAAATGGTGGAGTGGAGGAGATTAGTGCCTTATTGGGTGTAACGGAGTCAAATGAAAAATCTGAAATGAGTAACTTCTTTATAGTAGATATTCTAATTGTTTGGCATATAAATTTGAGTTTACAACTCGTACAAACATGCAAGAATATCATTACATGTGCATGTGTTGAATTTGGAGAAGTATTCTAATGTCAACACAAACCTTAATGAGACGATTTACATTCAAATTTTGAAGCAAGTAAAACTACTCTATTCGTAATACAATCAAATCTTTCAAATACATATTATTGTCCTCTATTTCTAGGGATTTATTAAACCATTTGGTCCTCAGATTTCTATGGGCACAAAGGTTGTTAAAATGACTACCTAGAAAATGAGATTTGATGCTTAATATGCAAGCTAAGATGATTTATATGTGCAAATGTGTGCTAGAATGATTAGTGGTATGCTTCTAAATGAAACAAAACAATCGAAAGGATAATGGATGCAAAGATAAACGAAGGATGATGTTGATGATAGATGTACAAGTGTAGATGAGTGAGATGATATGAAACTATAGTAAACTATCCATGATTATGCATATGATCAAATGCAAACATAAAACAAACTAACCTAAAATGTAACTATGAAGCAATTAATTAATCTAAAATGAGAATGCAAAGTAACACACGATATGAAAACTAAGTATAAGACTCCATGAAAGCTCCAAGCTCCTACGAAAAACCTGCATGGTAACAATACTCAAAGTGTGGATGAAAAATGGCATTATAACACTATTCCAATTTGTATCTCAAAATAGCATTATAACATTACTCAAAAGGTGGATGATAAATGCTAAGGCAAGAGGGTGTATTTATAGGGTTTCTCAAGCATTTTGTGAGGTGGAACCTATCAATGGTCTAGATTCGAAGGAGAAATAATAGACGGTGGAGATGAAAGGAATCAAGATGTTGTCCCCTTGACCAAGGACAACATGCCATGTGTGTGAAGAGAATCCTTTGACCAATTGGAAGCATGCCAAATGTATGGGATTCCAAGTGTGTGAAACAAAGACACATGTGCTCCAAATTTGTTGGAAGTGTGGGGGAATAAAGCCATGTGCTTTTTCTCATTGGTGGAAGTGTGTGAGGATAATTCTAATTAATAATTAGGCTTATTTATTTTCATGTGACCTTTATGAGGTGGCACACAAAAAGTTGTAGAAATGTGCTCTAGTTCTTAATCAGGATTAAGGAAGGTTAACTAAATAAACACGTTTAGGGTATTTTGTTTATTTAATTATTTAGGAGAATGTGATTTAGGAGAATTAAAAGGAAAGTGAAAAATATAAATAAAGTAAGACCTTATTTATATGTAGTTGAAGCATTAATCAAATAAGTTGTATTTAATTAATTGAATATGATGACCATTTTTGGGTGTATACATTTTTCCCCTCTTTGAAGTAATGTGTTTACACGTTGCTTCAAATAAAAATTTTGATGTCGATGCTCGGAAAAGATTTCGATGCCCCAAACAATGCCAAATTTTGATGCCCCAGACCATACCCCAAACTTTTGAATTTCAGGTATTGACAGATATATGCCCCCTCGAGAGATAAATCAATGAATGTGGGGATGTTAAAATGAAATTTTGGAATGAGTTGATGGTGTTGTGATGATTATGATGATGATCCAACATTGATTCAGTGAGATTTTTATGGCGGAGATGATTTATCTCTCGAAAGTTCATTGCAAGCTCTTTCTTGGAATAGTGTTGATTAATTACCCCTCCTTTTTGGTAAAAATGGGAAATAAATCCCACCATAATTCCCTCTATTTTACCCTTAAAAGGTGAAAAGGGGTAAAATGGGATTCATTTGCACATTTGGAGTTTGGAGAAGTTGAAGATTGGAGAGCTTAGAGAAAGATGGTGATCCCATACCACAAGCATCATTTCGAGCGTCTTCGCCAACCTGATCAGCCTGTTGCCTCTGGACCTACGGTACGTTTAATGAGAAACCTCTTTGTTAGTCATTTTATTTCCTTTTAGAAGCATTTTGAATGTCATAGATAGATGTTGTAGCTTATGAGATGTCATTTATGCACTTTCGGGTGATGTTTTTGTCATTTTTGAGTGTTTTTTAGCATGTTTAAGAGTTTTGGCACCTTTGGCGTCCCAAATGGTGCCTATTGTAAGCTTGAAATTCAAGTTTTCATGTGTTTAAAGAGTTTTGGTGCCTTTTGGGTCCCAAATGGTGCCTCTTGCAAGGGTGAAAATGCATGTTTTTGGGTGGTTTTAGAGTTTTGGCACCTTTGGGGTCCCAAGTGGCGCCTCTTGCAAGCTTGAAATTCAATTTTTTGGCCTCCAACACTATTTTGGCACCTTTGGTGTCCCAAGTGGCACCTCTTGCAAGCTGGAAAATGGAGGTTTTTGCAGTTAAACTCTATTTTGGCACCTTTGGGGTCCCAAATGGCGCCTCTTGTTTCCTTGGAAAGTTTTCATCCTTGTTGATTTGAGGTGGTTTAGCTTGTCGTTTGACCCATTTTGCGGGGTGTGATTTTAGAAAGCCTTTGGGTTGATGTTTGCAAGATGTCCTTGAAGCCTAGGAGTCATATGTTTGTCATGTTTTGGATTGATTTTAGTCAGATTGTGGTATGTGCAGTGTTTGATTAATGTTTTGTGTGATGATTTGATCTCATGATAGGCGAGAATCAAATGATAGAACCAGTGTTGTATCGTCCTCATGATATGCGAGGAACGATAATAGGATTGATAGCATATCATCCTCATGATAGGCGAGGAATGATGGTAGGATTGATAGTAGATCATCCTCATGATAGGCGAGGAACGATGGTAGGAGTGATAGTAGATCATTCTCATGATAGGTGAGGAACAATAGTTTGATTGATGGCAGATCATCCTCATGATAGGTGAGGAATGATAGTTTGATTGATAGCAGATCGTCCTCATGATAGGCGAGGAACGATGGGTTGATTGATAGAAGATCGTCCTCATGATAGGCAAGGAAGGATGGGTTGATTGAGAGATCATCCTCATGATAGGCGAGGAATGATGGGTTGATTGATTGAGATGTTGATTGTTATGATTGATTTGATTGTCTGATTGAACCTGATTTGATTAACTACACATTACCTTGAATAACTGATAGTCTTGATTGAACATGACATTGATGGACTGATAATCTTGATTGAACATGACATTGATTGACTGATTTGTGTTCATGATTAGGGAGATGGAGATGTACTCCAGTCTCGGGAGCGATTCCTGAAGACCTGGAACATGGTCTGCTGGTTGTCCTTAGCCGACTTAGAGATTATCTCCCATTGTGGGTTGACTTCCTTGTTAGATATTCCACAATATAGAATCAACAGAGGGTTACTGACAGCATTGGCAGAGAGATGGCACAATGATCATAATACGTTTCATTTTCTGACTGGAGAGATACTGTGACTCCCAAGGATGTCTATCATATTCTATGGATCCCAGTGATGGGGGAGATAGTAGTGTACGATAAGATGGAGCAGGATGGGATAGCTGCATTATGGAGATTATGTCAAGATGATCATGTTATGGGCCGATGGATCCCTTGGACAAAGATGATTAGTAGATATGATCCTTTGTCATGTGTACTTTCTAGATTTATTGGTGGATTCCTTTATTCTGATCGTAGGTCAAACGGATTTTTAGTAGGTTGGGGTCGTGTACTATCACGGATGACACTTGATGGTACCAGGTATGCCTAGGTCTCATGTATGTTAGCACACTTATATCAAGATTTGCACGAGGTTGTTTATTATAGGGCGACGAGCCTGTCATGTGGCATCACATTACTGTGGACCTGAGAATGGGAGCATATAGTCATCACTCGACCCATGGGAGAGAGACATCGACCAACAAGGAGACCCTATGTTTTTAGTTATAGCAGTCCACATGTCCAACATAGGTTGGGAAAGGTTGCTTATTGGAGGAGGGTTCTGGATGATTTGGAGACTGTCACCTGGAGGTCGTACTTGGATTGTGAGCAGTGGCCAAAGGATCAGTTGGAGATTCCCTTTATGTTGTTATCCCGTTATCTGATTGGGTGGACACATGTTGTACTTGAGCACTACTTGTATTTGCGAGTATGTCAACAGTTTGGACGGGTTTAGGGGATGCCCCTGGGAGTTTCCCATTATGCACGATGATGACAAGATGTGTTAGAGTGGGTCCCCCATGTATTATATGAGGCATCTTGTACAGAGTACTATACCTTGACCCCAAGTTTATGGGATTATGTTCCATATATTACAGATGTCGAGATGACTGAGGATTATTTAGAGTTATTCCATACAAATCCCTTTCCTAGATTTACTCATCCAGAGGAGCCAATACCACCAGTTGATGGAGAGGGAGGAGATGGTGAGGGTGGGGATGATGGTGGGGAGGGGGTTTACAGAGGTGATCATAGTGGTGCAGAGGGTGGTTGTAGAGGTGATGGTGGTGCAGAGGTAGTGGGGAGAGTGATGGTGGAGCAGTGGGTGGTGGGGAGAGTGATGATGGTGCAAATGACAGTCATCCATTAGATTTTGTAGTTCTGAGGTGTAGGAGGAGTGTTATCGTAGCTCAGGCAGTGCTTCCTAGGATTCAAATTGGGATACCCTTGCATCAACAGTCGTCTTAGATAGCAGCTTTGCAAGTAGAGGTTCAGTCATTTCAGAGTGAGATAGCGTAGGCTCGAGCACAGATTGGGTCCCTTCAAGATGAGTTAGGGTAGTGTCGGGCACATATTGATATTTTGACAACTGATAGAGGGATAGATAGGCAACAGATACAACAGTTGGAGGCACATATGATCATACTTACTTCAAAGAGGGATTCCTTTAGACACCAGATAGAGCAGGCTGAGGCCATTTTTGAGAGGATACAATAGACGACACCATCTGTAGGTACAAAAAATTTCTTTAGAGAGATCTGACACATTTCCCAGGAGTTGCAGTTTTACAGAGGTAAATATCATGAGTTGGTTCCTCCTGAGCTACGAGAGAGTTTTGTACAGTCTCGTTCTGGCAGAGCTCGTTCTCAGCCTATTAGCATGGGTGTCACACAGCCATTTCCTGGAGATAGGAGAGATCTAGGTGCAGGTCCGTCGGGTAGAGGAGGTGCTAGTTCCATGAGAGCAGCAACATCTGGTGGGAGCTCGACATTGCATTTTGTGATGTTCCTTGGACATTGTGTATACACCTTTTGTGAGATTGAGGATGTGTTTCCCATGATACAGTGCCCTTTTGGATTTTGATGTATCTCATCCTATTTTTTGGATATCCTTGTACACGTGGACATTATGACATTTTTGATGATATATGATATGCAGCGGTGATTATGATCTAAATGTTGATATGCATTTGATTTCCCTATTTATGATATGCAATATTTTGAATTTATTTAATTTCTATGTGATGATAATGATTAGGCAATGTGATGAATGTATTTATGATTATGCAATGTGATGTGATTTATGATTATGCAATGTGATGTGATGATTATGATTATGCAATGCGATGTGATGATGATGTGATTATTTCAAATGTTCAAGGTCTTAAGCTTGAATAAGTGAGTTTTTCCAACTTCCAAAAGTTGTGGGAAGACTACAGTAGATTGATCTTTTAAGCTTCATAACTCTGACATATTTCCCAACTTTCTTGGAAATCTGAAGAGACTCACTTATTCAAGCGTAGTGGATGAGATGATTTTGATGTTGGAAATGATATGCAATGTATGTCCTTTATTATTTTCTTTTGTATTTTCTGATGCAAATATAATGATGGAATGCATGAATGTAAATGAGATGAGAATGTTTTCTAAGATATGCAAATGATGATGCAACTAATGTGCAACTAAATGAGAATGATGTGTTTTTGGTTAATGTCTAGTGTACTCAATCCATTAATAATAGAGATGACACCATTGTGAAATTGTTTTAGCATTGAAAAACCCCATAAATACACATGCAATATTAACATGAATGTAGTCTAACCTAACTAAGAAAATCTCATTTTCAAAAGTTGTCATTTATATTAACCAATTTGTCATGCTTTTTATCATCATTGGGCCTTTAAAATGTTGAAAGTGAGTACACGCATCGATGGAATATTTTAGACCAAGATTACCTGAGTACTACTTCCATGATGTTTTAAAATTACAAGTTAACACAAGCATCTAAGTATAATTAAACTGAGATTACCTAAGCATCGCTTGTATAAATAGACAAGGGTTAATCTTTTTCCTATGCAAATTCAGAATGTCATCAGTGATACTCTGTAGCGCACATCTCATGACAACTTGCATAGTAATAATGATAAACTCATAGACAACAAACAAAGAAAAATCATACTCCTTCCTTGCTCCTCTAGTTCGATACATCATCGAGGACTCAAGAGATATGATATCAAAAATCAAAGTAGAACAATTGGAACTTTTGTGTTTAATGTGATAAACCCTTGATTCAGAAAGATCATCATTCATTTGAAGTTTGTGTTTGTAACTTTGGTCCGACGAATGTTTGCCTATTGGTTCAAGCTCAAATTTTATTTTCCCCTAGTGAGTGCAGGATTTTTCCCCCAGTCCAGGGTGAGACATGACCACGACAACCAAGACCTAACCTAAAGACCTATCCTAGGGGCCTCGGTGGTTGATCAATAGATTAGCCTTGCCTACGTTATACACATAGAGACCATGTAGTTCGACTGAAGACACGACCAAGATTTACAAGACGAAAATAATGAACATAATGGACACCTAAAAGACTGACCTAAATGTCTCGGGGGATAATCAAAGATCACCCTTTCCTATGTGCAAAGCTTAGAGATGATGTAGTTTGACAAGAGGACACATGTTTTTGACTTTTTGACCTATTTTTGGATTTTGACATGTTTTGAATGTTTTTTGATTTTGATATGTTTTGAATGTTTTTGGGATTTTTGATATGTTTTGAATGTTTTTGGGATTTTCAATTTTTTGACCTTGACAATGTACAAGAATCCAATCCAATGCAGGGAATTCCCCCAGTGTGATATGATAAGACAAACTTATTTTTAGAATGGTTCGAGTAATGCTAGGGAATACCATGATACAAACACTAGATCAAGCCATGGTGCAGACATGGAAGTGTGACAAATGCGGAGATGGATGCATGATGGATGAATGCTGCAGAGCAAGTCACGTAGCCCAAGATAGATGGAGAGTGCTTATTTTACACAAGGTGCCTATTTGCTAGGTTTTCACCAAGGTACTTTCCCAAAGTGCCACTAAAGTGGTTTTCACTAGAGGACGATCTTTTTTCTTTACTGTTTTTCAATCCTTTTTCTAATTTTTTTGGATTTTTGCATTTTTTGTTTTTTTTGTATTTTTCCAAGATCTTTACCAATGTATTGCATGAGCTAGGTGTAAAACCTTTTGAGATGCATGTTGAGGGGTTCGTAAAAAAAATCCCCTTCTAGTGTGGATAACTGATATGCTCCTGATCCAAAGACTAATACTATGACAAAGGGACCCAGCCAACTAGGTTCAAATTTCCCCTTATTCTCTCGATCTTGTTGATTATGGGGATTTTCTTTCAAGACTAAGTTTCCCACCTGAAATGCTCTAGGTATTACTCTGTGATTGTAGCTCATAGATATCCTTTGTTGATAATATTTTAGGTGATCAACTGCATGCTGTCGGCATTCATCCAACAATTCTAATTCTTGTAGCCTAGATACTTTGTAATCCTCGTCTGAAATCATCCCTTTAAGTGACACACGTGGGGATGGTATCTCAACATCAATAGGTAGAATAGCTTCTGACCCATAGACAAGAGAATAGGGTGTTGCTCCTGTCAGGGTACGGATACTAGTTCTATAAGCCCGCAATTTCGGGTTTAGTTGAACATGCCAATCACGTCCAACTTCATTGATGGTTTTCTTCAAAATCTTTAGGATAGTCTTGTTTGAGGCCTCTGCTTGGCCATTCCCTTGGGGATAGTAAGGTGTAGAAAACCGATGTTGGATATGGAATCTTTCACAAAGCTCTTGAACATCTTGATTCTTAAAGGGTCAACCATTTTTTGTAATGATAGATTGAGGAACACCATACCGACATATGAGATAATTCAGGATGAATGATGAGATTTGTTTCCTGGTGATGGTGATTAGAGGAACAACTTCAATCCACTTGGGGAACTATTTTGTGGTTGTGACTATAAACTTATGTCCATTGGAGGAAGAGGGGTGAATCTTACCTACAAGGTCCAATCCCCACTAACAAAAAGGCCACGTAGCTGTGAAAGGATGCAACTCTTGTGCAGGTGCATGTATCAAGTTTATGTGAATTTGACATTTGGAACACCTTTTGACATATTGAAATGACTCTTTCTCCATGTTCATCTAGTAATACCCCAATCGTAATAATTTCTTAGCTAAGGTTAAGCCACTTGAATGTGTGCCACAGATACCTTCGTGAACCTCTTGTAAAGTGGTTTCAGCTTCATTACATTCTAGACTCCGAAGAAGAGTACCATCCAAACCTCATTTATAAAGTACATCAGCTATTAGGGTGTGGCGAGCCGCTTTTTGAATGAAGTTTCATTTTTGGTTTTGAGATAAGTTAATTGGAAGGGTATTGTCTTGCAAATAGGTATGGATCTCTCCATAGAGGGACATTTGAGGGTCGAGAATATGGAATATCACTTGGGATTGTATATCTCATAGGTTGGGTTGGACACTTGTTCTACCATGAATTCATAACATCTTCATTGTTTAGGTATTTGCAAGAGAGAAGCAATAGTGACCATTGCATCTACAACTTTGTTTTCTATTCTGGGAACCTGTGCAAACTTGATCTCAACAAAGTACTTTTTGAAATCATCCACCATCCTCTTGTAGGGCAGCAACTTGTCATCCTTTGTTTGATAATCATCATTGACTTGGTTAATGACCAATTGTGAGTCACCATAGACTAGCAATTATGTGGTTTTCCATTCAACCGCTATCTTGATTCCAATGATCAATGCTTCATATTCAGCTATGTTGTTGGTGCAAGGGGACATTAATCTGTAGGATTTAGGAATTGTGTATCCTTGCGGAAAGACAAAAAATATTCTTGTGCTTGATCCATGTTGTGTATAAGATCCATCAAAGTATAGCAACCACTATTGTGTAGATATGGTTAGGATATCATTATTAGGGAATTCAATGTTCATTGGATTGTTATCTAACAATGGTGCTTCAGCTAGTTGATATTCTATGGCTTGACCTTTAATTGCTTTCTTGTCCATGTACTAGATCTCAAACTCATTCAATATCATGAACCACTTGGCTAACCTCCGTGTTAAAGCAGCTTTGCTAAGTAAGTACTTTAATGGGTCAATTTTTGCAATGAGTTTGATGGTGTGAGCCAGCATGTAGTGCCTTAATTGTTGTGTAGCAAATACAACTGTTAAGCAAGCTTTCTCAATAAAGGTGTAATTGATCTCATAACCATTTAAGGTCCTGTTGATATAATATATGGCTCTTTCTTTTCCTGTAGAATCTTCTTGTGCTAATAAGGCTCCCAAAGATATCTTGGTTGTTGCAATGTATAGTAATAATGGTTTTCCCTTGACTGGTGGTATCAACACAGGTGGTGTCATCAGGTACTGCTTTAGTTGACTGAAGGCAACTTCACATTTGTCATCCAACTTGAAAGAGACATTCTTGTGTAATAAGTGGCTGAAAGGATGAGTTTTATCAGCTAGTTGAGCAAGGAATCTTCTCATGGACTGAAACCTTCCTTGTAATGATCTTAGTTGACTGATGTTTTTAGGAGGAGGCATTTCCATGATGGCTTTAACCTTTGCAGGATCCACCTCAATGCCTTTAGCTGAGACAATGTATCCCAAAATTTTAGTTGATGTTACACCAAACGCACATTTCTTTGGATTTAACCTCACCTTGAATTTCTCCAATCTTGTGAAGATTTTGTGTAGAATCTCTAAGTGTCCTTCTCTAGTGTAGGATTTTTCCAACAGATCATCTACATAGTCTTCCATAAAAGTATGCATCATGTCATGGAAGATGGTAGTCATAGCTCTCTGATATGTAGCTCTAGCATTTTTCAACCCAAAAGGCATCACATTCCAGCAAAAAGTGCCCCAAGGACATGTGAAGGCCGTTTTATCTTGATCTTCAAGTGCTATCTTTATTTGGTTGTATCCTGAAAATCCATCCATAAGTGATAAAATTTTGTGCCCAACGGTCAAGTCTACAATCAGATCAATGTTTGGTAGATGAAAATCATCTTTTGGACAGGCTTTGTTAAGATCTCTGAAGTTTGTGCATATCCTGATGCTCTTATCTGGTTTGGATACTGGAACAATGTTTGATATCCATTCGGCATAGTTAATAGATCTTATGAATCTTGCATCTAATAGCTTTTTCAACTCAGCTTTCACAAGAAGGGCGATATGGGGATGCATCTTTCTTAGTTTTTTCTTTACTATTTTTGTGTCGGGTGGTAATGCTAGATGATGCATAATGAGTTTTAGATCTACGCCTCGCATATCAACATATGACCAAGCAAATTTGATTTTCCTCTCCTCTAAGAATTTGGTGAAATGAAGTTTCTCCTCTTTTGTCATGGATTCCGCTAAATGCAGGGTCTTCACTATTTCAGTTGTACCAACATTGATGGATTGTGTAGGTTCTATTAGTACTAAAGAGCTCTCTTGATAGTGTTTTGGGAGATTGTCAAACCTTCCATCTATTGGTGCCTCAGGGAGGTTTTCACCTTGAGATACGCTCTTTGTTTTTACTTTGTCCTGATTTAATAGTGTCATTAGATGGTTTTCACTATTAAACTCATTTCTTATATTTTTCATTTTGCAGCTGAAAGGCTTGACACTCCCTTCGTCAGGAGCTTCATTTTGAGATTCAATGGTAGAACATGCATCAGGATTATCAGAACATAGGAAGTTCATGAGGGCATCATCATTTGAAAAGGTGGGTATGTCAAGCGGCTCATTTTGATCCCAATCAATTAGTTTAGGATGCATTAAGGACAAGGAATCATTAGATTGGTCAAGGTCATAAGGTGTAAGCATTAGGATAGCCATCTTGTCAAATTTTCCAATGAGGTCTAAGATGTTACTCTCTTCCAACATTTCTATCTCATTCGAAGAATGATCGTCTTCACTTGAGTCAACGACAAATTGCGATCCATATTCAAGGGGTCTAGAACTAGAACTTTTTCCTTTCATACATATTTGTGTATACTTTTGGATTACATCAATCTCTTTGTCATGGTAAGATTCTTCAAAGAGGGAGTCCCATTCATATTCATTGGAATTTTTTTCATGATCCTCACTAGCTTGTAGTTGAAATATTCTTTTGACAACTCTTTGAGTAGCTTCCTCTTTTGAGTCTTCTCTGTATCCTAGTCATATTTTGTCTTTGGGATTCATTGTGACGAGTTGTATTGGTTCACTGATGCCCTCTTTTCTTTTACCCAAATGACCATTTCCTTCATATCCCATCTTTGTCAGGATTTTCTAACCTTTTCCATACTTATCTGTGTGTATATTGGACACTGATACCTACAAAGGTCCTTCATCTTTGTATAACCAGTTAAGGACATCCTTGTCTTTTGATTCCTCTGCTTGAGTGCTTGCTTTTATAAACTTCCCATCAAAG
This sequence comes from Sequoia sempervirens, assembly GCA_007258455.2. Lineage (NCBI taxonomy): Eukaryota > Viridiplantae > Streptophyta > Pinopsida > Cupressales > Cupressaceae > Sequoia > Sequoia sempervirens. The sequence goes on along the minus strand of VDFB02002944.1, from coordinate 131,564 downwards.
AGTGTGATGGGTTGTAAAGATTGTTTTCTTGAGGTGGATGGTTGTCCATGTGACTTAGGAGAAGATGAAATTTGTGATAAGTATGAAGATTTATCAAATGAGTATATTCCCCCATGCCCTTGTCTTTTATTTGGATCTTTTCTAACTGTTTTGATAAGGCATCAAGCTGACTTCTGTTGCATGAAATAGAGTCAACGACCCCTTTGTCTTTTGATTGAGCCTTTTTCTCATACTGTCTTGATGAAGAACCCACTGGACTTTCTTTGTTTGATGGATCAGAGTTGATGACTTCTCTATTATGTGGTACAAAGGTATCTTGACTTGTTCTGAGTGCATTACAATATTGGGGATTTTTAGAATCGATAGCAATGGTGACCTCTTGTCCATTGAAAGGAAACTTCAGGCATTGATGATAAGTTGATGGTACCACTTTCATTTCATGAATCCATGGTCATCCCAAGAGTATGTTATATGTCAATTCCTTGTCTAACACCTGACACACACTGTCTTTGACGATTTGTCCCACTTGAATGGGTAAGATGATCAATCCCTGGGAAGATATTTCTTCATCATCATATGCTTTTATGGTGATTTTCCTTCTAGGATCAATAGCATTTTCGGAATATCCTAATGCACGAACAAGCTTGAGAGTGCAGATATTCAGTCCTGCTCCTCCATCTATAGGATATGTTTGACGCGATGTTTATGGATTAGGACTTCGATGTGGAGAGCAGCGTTATGTGGATGGGTGGTGGATGCATCATCATGTTTATAGAATGATAAGCAATGAGGTGTAGTCAAATGTCCCACCATAGCTTGAAATGTATAGACTTCCAGATTCTTTGGTACCGTGGTGGCAACTAAAGCTTGTTCCAGGATTTCCTTGTGTGTCAGTGAAATCTTGAGAAGTTCCAATATGGATATTTGAGCGGGTATCTTCTATAACTGATCAATGATGTTATATTGAGTTATAGGAAAAATAGTCATTTTGGATGTGGAAGGGGTAGCTCCTTCCAATGTTACCTTGGCTTGTCCTCTTGTAATCGCATTGATAGGTGTATTTTCTTGATTGTTTGTGATTTTGATGACGTTAATTCGATTGTCATTCGTGTCAATGTTAGTGCTCATATTTTTAGGTGCAAGGTCATTGATTTGATGTGAGATGGTGTCATCATTGTGTTGGATTTTAGTAGTGGCATCCTTCCCTTAGCTTCCAATTTCAATGTCTTGGATGGAATTTTCAACCATCTCAATACAGTGAATGGTAGAATAATAAACATAGTTTATATTCTTGCATTTGGTATTCGATGTAGAGGACTCTCCCTTTTCATAATTGGGTAAAGGGTTCTTGAACACTCCCTGATCACTATTTGTTTGAGGTCCTTCAATGTGTACCTTTTTGTTATCAATGAGATCTTAGATTGCATGTTTTAATTGCCAACAATCTTTCATCATATGACCCTTGTTTTGATGATAATCACATTAATGGGCATCATTCCACCAAAATGGTTTAACTTGCGGATCCCATTTTCGTGCTTCTAGCATTGTGATAAGCTTAGCCTCGGTAAGTTCCTTCAAGGAAGAATCTAAGGATTATCCCAATGTTGTAAATTTACATCGATTGGAAGGTTTTGGAAACGGTGCTGCTTTAGTCCTCGGATTAGTCTGATTGTTGTTTTGGCTAACATTTAGAGTGTTGGGAGGATTGTTGGTCTGATTAGTCTTGGTGGCAGTTGTTGTTAGGTTGAATATAGGTTTGGTATTTTGATTTTCATCTATGACCTCATTGTTACCCATGTTCTTGCTTCGTTTCCAAAATTTAGGTTTTTCCCCACCATTGTAGTTGTTAGAGGAAGTGGATGAGTTTTTTTCATTGTATATTTTAATGAACCCTATTTTGACTAAGGCTTCCTCGATTTTAATTATGTTTTCAATCAATTTTTTGAAGGTAGGGGGACATTGTAATTCCAACCTATAACTCATCTCATTGTTAAGGTTATCAATGAAAATCTCTATCTTTTCCTTTTCAAGCACAAGACGAGAATACCTTGCAAACAATATCCTCCATTTTTGTAAGAAAATGAGGATGGACTCACCCTTTTTTGTTTCAAGTTGCAAAGGTCTTTCATGGTGATATCATGTTGGATATTGTAAGAGTATTGAGTGATAAATCTATTGACCAACTCTTCAAATGTGTTGATGGGGGGTGTAATCTTTGAAAACCATTCAAGGCATGTCCCTCCTAGACTTTGTGGAAAAAGTCTCATCAAATAAGTTTCCTCATGCGCAAATTCTAGACTCATAGTTCAGAATTACCTTACGTGATCTAATGGATCAATTGTACCATTGTATTTATCATAATTTGTAAATTCACTACGTTTAGGGAAAGGAATCATGTTGATGGGCAGATTAAAGGGATAAGGACAAATGTCCTCAATCAAGTATCATTTCAAAGTTCCCTTTTGCATATCTAGAACTTGTTGTTGAAGGTTCTTCATTTGGTGAGTTAAAGTAACCATTTGTTCTATTTCCTTTTCAGGCTTTTGGAGAGGTGCTTTTAAGATGTTGATGTCAAAATTAGGGGGAATTTTGACTCCTTGATTGGCTAACATTAATATGTATTTTTCCCCATCTCTTTCAAAAATATTTTCCAAAAACTTATGGAAGTTGGGGTCTTGTTCTGCTTGTCAGATATCCTCATCGTTTATTTCTTCCCCTTGAGTGTTGTTGAGTCCAGGAATAGGGATTTCTTCTGCACCAGCCATGTTGCTAGGGATCTCACTATTTTGAGGTTCAATGTTGGGAGTTTCAATATTGAAAGCTTCACTACTGGGACTTCCTATGTTTTCCATTTCAAAGTTGGGTGTTCCAAGTTCCTTGTCCTTGAGTCTTCTCTTTTGTGATCTTGTTTGGACGAGCATACAAGTGTTATGATTTAGACTAAGTTTTGATCTAAGTTTGAAATAGTGCCAAGGATTACAACTAAGTCAAATAGAATGACAAATTCTATTGATTAGACTAGGTTTGATTTGATTGCATGACATAGTTTTGTGATTAAAGGATGACAAATCCCGAAGATGAAACTAAGTTGTACAAACAAAGATGTGATGGATATTGATGATTTAGGCACCTTGAAATGTTTAGATCTAGGTTTAGTTTGAAAAGTTCCACTTGTATAGATCCGTTTTCGACAATGCTTAGACTTCTAAGGTATCTAAGGAATGATCTTGGACTCGAAGTTTTGACTCAAGAAGTGTAATTAAGGTACTCAAAATGTTGGAAAAGTCTTGGATTTTGACAATAGTACATCATGTATAACTCTAAATTGTTTTTGCAAGCTCTCTTGTAAAAATTGAAGGTTAACCTCTCTCTAAAGTCGTAAAGCATAGACAAACGTCTTTGATGTTGTTTTGGACTAAGAGGTTTGATCTTTGGTTTTCTAATCTTGACCTTTCATGAAATCATCGTGTAAACCACATATTATGACTCTGTTTTGCCTAAGGAAAGGTAGAACACTGCTAGAAGGACTGATTTTTTGAAGATGGATGGACCTAAGTTACCGACTTGTCTACCTTAGTGAATGTAGTTATGAATCAAGGTTTTCACTTTCAAAATGTAACATTTTTTATGGTGTTTTGTTTGAGTTTCATTTTGAAGACACATCAAGAAAAATATACACTCCTAAGGTTGTGAAAGACTGTATTCTTTTAGATTCCACATGGGTTTTACCCCAACCATACTATCTTTAGTGGATGAATTCAGAAG
>VDFB02002944.1:100747-127699 GCA_007258455.2 Sequoia sempervirens | reverse complement strand
ATATCTATGAAGCTTGGAGAAATTGGGATCAAATGCAACTCATGTGGCATGAGTCTTTTCCTGTGGGGGTGTATGGTGCAGGAGCACCTACACCTTATTGGCAAAATTTTATCTCTTGAAGGTTGATAGGAAGAGTCATAGGTGAGTCTAGGGGTGTGTTTAGTTTACTTATGTTAAATAAGGTCTAAAAATACCATTTGCAATGTAACTAGGGTGGTTTTTAAGTCATTTGTATTTGGGGTAAAAAAGTTGCACAAAAAATGAAAAAAATGTTGATTAAACAAAAAGTTGTTAAAATGTTGTTTTAGGGAATATGAAGAGTTTAGGATTTTAAAAAGAAGTTAGGAAGTTTTGTTGGTTAATTTTGGAGGGAACAAGTTTATATATCCTCTTGAAGGCTCAAACAATGTTGTTAAAAAAATATTGAAGGATTCCAAATCAATAAACAATGTTTTCCTACTACAAATCTGTTATTTTTGTACTTTGTTGCTTTTGTACGAACCCGTACAGGGTTACAATCATTTGAATTTCTTAGGATTCTTTTGTGGCATGAATTAGTTTTCTTTTAAATCCATTTTGAGAGTCTAACTTCAAATTTTGTGGGAGATTTCTTTACTTTTTTGGAACTACCTGTGACAGACTAGTGAAGGCACTATTTGAAGGTTAGATGATGTAATTAGCCATTCCATCTACTGTCCCAGTCTGTGTCTCAATGGAATGGCATGATCTGATGGTAGAGTAGGTATTTCTATGTTTTAGAGTGGAAGTGAAGCAAATTGTAAGTTTTGGAATGTTACCCTAGGGTATAATTCTATGTTTTCCATGTTGTTTTGAGGGTATTAATGTGGGGTTTTGTCATAATATTGATGAATCTGTCAATGGGATGGTTTTGTGACCATGTGTAGAGTATTTGAAGAATGTTGAATGCTTTGATTGAGTTTGGAAAGCTCGAGTATTATGAGATTGAATAAACCCTAGAGTTTGTAAGGAGAATGAGGGTTTTATGGTACAACGTCCTACAGGACTTGGATCCATGTTTTGGCCAGTGAACTTAGAGTTTTGTAACATGATTTGTGACATTGGCTCAAATTGACCAAAATATAGCATGCAACATCTTGATGGGAACAAATAGAGTCTAAATCACTGTACTTGCAACAAGATTTCTAAATGTGGGGAAAAATCACTTATAGTCATTGTCCCTTGGTCAATTTTCCCTTTCTGAGTGCCCTCACCTCTCGCTCTGGCTTTCCTCCTGCCAAATGGTTCCTAGTCTTCCTCCTCAACTCAATGGCCTTGCAGCACTTGTCCAGCGAAGTCTCACAACTCTCCACTCAGGGGCTAGATGTAGTGGTTCTTGGTGCAACTCTCTAGTTAGGGTCTCAGTGCAGTATGCTATGTCGTGCTCCTACGCACACAGGGCCAAAATTCAAAATATATAGTTTCTATATATGCTATGTCAACATATAGTTTATTTATTTTTCTACAAAATATAATTTTGTATGGTGGCTTGCTAAGCTTATATAGTTGGTTTTCTCTTTCTTTATAGTTTTTGATGATTTATTTCCTATGACATGATTGAATATTATCTACAGTCCTAGTGATTGTTAAAAAGGCTTATGATATGTGATGTTTAATCATGATGGATGTCTAAGAATCAGTGATTGAAATACTACTTAACTAAAGATTGAGCTATCTGATATTTTGTCATTTAAACGTCATGGAAGAAATGCTTGCAATCAATTTCTTATTAATGTATCCTACAAGGTTCTTTTCTAGTTTTTAATTCCTATTCTTGTGCAACATATCTTTTACATTGGTCATTCGCGATGTCGGGGTATCTATTGAATCATTCTTTTAGTCCTGCCCCAGTTCTATCCTGTGCCATGAATTTTCTTCTCTCTATATGATTCATTGTTGATTGTTGGTTTAAAACACTCATTACAACTAACATGGATATGAATTACATGATGTGGGTGTGAGAAGGGATTGTTGAATATGAAGGAATGGTTTAGGAAAGTACTCCTTAATCCAAATGAGTCATTTTCTTGTCATGGAATGTGCTAAGAGACTTTAAAATTAATATATTCAATCTAGTTAATATTGTTTATCTAAAAGCATACTTAAGGCACTTTGAGATATCTTGTAACATAAAGTCAAATATAATTCTATCAAAATCAATATCAAATAGATAATATAATCGCATAATGTACATTTTCAATCATTGATCTTCTTCTTCATCCAACTCTATATACGTATCATCCAATCTAGTTAAACATTGTAAGGATTGGTCATATCATCATCCAATCATCACCGGCCATTGATATCAGTTTCGATAATGTCATCATCGACACGGATATCATCTTCATGAACATTAACTCCAACATCATCATGATCTAGTTCCTCTTCTTCAACATCTTCATCAGGCACAACATCAACTAACTGTTGATCCTGATCATCATCTACATCATCTTCTAGTTATTTGGTATCTTCTTCTTCCACCACATTATACTTTACCAGCCTTCCTCTTAGATCATGTCTAACAATAAATGACCAACTCAGTTTACCTAGAACCTCTAAGTAAAATACCTGCTCACATTGGCTTGGAAGAACATAGGTCTCATTTCCAATGCACTTATCGACCTTCATTAACCATGGTAAATCACTATCATGCTCAATAATAGTTCTTCGATCATTTTCATCAATCAGAATTGCACTATTAGATGACGAACAAAACTAATTTGAAGGAATTAAAGTCACACTCAAGTATATCATCCAAAATCCCATAGTATCGATTTTATGAGACTTTTGGATGTATGTCACTTCTAGATGAAACATTAGTCACCTGAAAGACTGCAATTATCCTAGAATCACAAGTTTTCTTCGTGTCATCCAACTTTTTGATTCAAAATTTATGACCATTGCACCACATAGCCTTGTGCACCACAATATGTCAAACATGTAAAATTATTGCATCGTTAGTTGATAAACATATTTATTCTTGGCCAAATGTATGAAAAGAAAAAAAAACTCAACATATATATACATCAATATAATTGAAAATAATTAAATAATATGGGTGATTAATATATTTATGCGTACCTGCTTATCTCTTAAACCATATTCTAAATCAATTTCCCTTGGTGTAACATTGGAATCTCCATTACAATGAGCTTCTTTAACCAATGAAGCCACACCTTCCCATGTTAATGTGTGACCAGATTGTTGACATCATTCAATCCATACCATCATCCAATCAAGATTGGCTGCAATGTACAAATGTAGTGCATTCCACTCTTGACCAACTGTATCAAAAAAAATTGAAATTCAAAAATGACGTATAATTATTTAATTACCATGGTATATGACCTTAATTTATAATTGATGTACCTAAAAACCTAACATCCCACTACCAATGATCTTATTATCTTTCTTTGTTGGATGAATTCAAATTAAATTTTGAAAAAACTACATTCATAAATCCCTCATAGAAAACCAAATCTTGATGTAATTGCCTGTGATCGCAACCAAATTTGATCCCCAAAAATTCTCTAAGTAAATAATTTTTGATCCATATCGGCAAGAGTTGGCACAGATCTCCCCGATCTCTAAGCCACTATTTTCCAATGATGGTGTTTTCGACATATTGATAGGAAATCCAAGTTGTGATATCGATCAAAGTGCCTAGTTGAATACATATCGGGTGGACACAGCTCACAGTTTCACCGGCATAGGGGATCATCAACAAGACAAATGATATTGGCATGAGATCTATCATTTAGAACGAGCTTATGAGTTTCGCCGATGAAATATATCGGTGAGACATTTATCCTCTCATACCAATGATACAAAGGAAACTACTCATCGGCAAGACAAGCATCATCAGAGTGAAGCCAACAAGTCATACCGAGCAATTATGTCTTACCAGTGAATTACCATCAGTAAGAAGTTCATCATGTCTCACCGATCAGGCATAGAGAAGCATATCGGAAAACCAAGAAGCTATCGATGTAAGTTTGAAAGGTTCTCCTGACGCTCCATGTCACACCAATGATATTGGTGAGAGTCTTGGTGACATATTCAAGATTAGAGGAATGAACATTAGGGAGACTCGTAGCATCAGAGAAACTACAGAATGTCTTAGCGATACAGGGTACTTGATGTGACAGTGAGAATTTCAAAAAGATTGCGAACTTGTGCTCAGAGCTGAAAAATTAATGGCAACACGAACACAAAGAGATAGTTGATTTATTGAATTGAATAGAAATAATTGAAGAAGGTATTGAGTGGAATTCACAGTGGAAGAAATAGGAGGAAGGACGAAGAACCAGAGAACCTTGCGGCTGAAGGATTTCAAATAGAATTTGTGAGTTTTCTTCAATTTCGTTTTCTAATTTTGTCATTTTAAGAAAGGGTATAAAGGAGGGAACGAGCTTAGGGAAAACAAAAAGAAAAGAAAAAAAGTGAGAGTAGTCTCCCCAAGAGTAAAAAATAGAAAATTCAAGCTGAAAATGAACCAAGGGTAGTCGAAAGAAAATTGAACTAGGACCTAATTGATCAATTTCCCAGCTCTAGACCTAGGGCCAGGCACTCCGTGCAGCTTAGGGGAGATGTAGAAAAGTTAGAAGATAGGTGAAAACACATAGGAGATACATGGACTCCAATTAGGGGATATGAGTTATTCATCTTCCATTACCACTGTAGGAACCAGTATGAAATAGTGTGTAACCCCTGGAAATTTAACCTAGGAAAGTTGGTCTATCCAAATGTGTTTGTAGATGTGGAATTAATAAAATTGTTAGCTGCCAGTTATGACCCCAAGCTAAAAGCTATTTGTTACCCTTCTGGAAAACCATTCATACACATATCATAGGCTTCATTCTGTGAGGTTTTCAATTTAGGAGTGTGTGACAAGAAAATTGTGTATGAGGAACTGGATAGAGAATTTTGGAGATTGGATACTATGTACAAGGGTTGGAGGATACCACTACATATATGTAAGAAGGATGGAAATGCGGCTCCATTAGATGATGGTGATGGTCCCCCGTTTTATGTCGACCTATTTGAACCATACCTGAAGTACACCTATTTCTCAGTGTGCCAAGTGATAGGGGTGGATGCCCCTAAATACATGTCAATTGTGCCGATGGTGATAGCAGCAGATGTCCAATGCCATAACTCTCAACCTTTTGATTATACCACACATATTTTCAATGAACTCGATGCAGGATTAATGGCGGTAAGGAATGGCTCCCATTTTTTGCATTTGAGGCATTATTCAATCCTGATGCATATGATTTTTTACTATGGGAAAGAATTGAAGATGTGGCCTGATAAGCTAAGGGTTTCACAATTTGATAAAGAGGGGGGGTTGTTGCCTATACAACTTTGGACTGCTATTTGGGATAGTAGATTTTCCAATTCATGCTTCATACATTTTGAAGAATATTTTGTGAAGCCATTTTATAAATTGTATAATCACCCTTGTGAATATTTGTTGTCTGATGAGATAAAAAGGTTCCTCAGACCCAAGGAATTTAGTGGGCCTATTAATCACAACTGGGGAGACTGGTACTATTTGGAAGATGCAACAATGATCAAGATATATGGATTTGAGGATACACCCTTTATTCTTCCAAAAATAGTACTTGAAAGAATTGCATATCTTGAGATTGCTAGACAATTAGATTATTCAGATTTCATGAATTTAAGCTCTTTTGGAAAATAGGAATTTATGCCTAGCACACTTTGTTTCGGCGATTTCACTGTGTTGGAAAGGGAGGGATATGATTTGGTTTTGAATAAATTGTTGCAATATAACATGAAGAAAGGTCCACCTCAAAAAGGATTCGATCTAAAGGGGTATATTAACTTTGTAAGGGACAAAATAAACTTGGGTGGGTATGATCATATACCCTATCAATATGATGATTTGATCAAAAATCTAGAAGAGGAGGAAACAAAAAAAGTGGTTGATGAGTACAACAGAGGATTGCTAGATGTTGGGATGCTATCTTCAGAGGAGGAAACACCTAGTGATAATAGGCCTCACAACACAACTGACAAAATCTCTAGATCAAGAATTCAAGCTTACAAATGTCCTCCTAGGGAGATAGAAGTTGAAGAAAGTTAAGATACATATGCAAGATAGATTGCATATAGATCATTTGTAGCTGATGATGAATTTGTAAAAAATCCAGAGTTTAAGGCTTTCTTGTATAAGCAAAAAGGGAAACAAATAAGGGAATCAGTTGGAAATATAACACCAACTAATGAAGGATAGTTGTTGGGTAACCTAAAAACAAGTGTGGATAAAGAAATGGAAGATATGACTCCTGAGAAGGGGAGAAAGATGCTAGAAGATGCAGGAGTCATGATTTGTCATGGGTTAGATTTGAATTCTACCTTAGTCTTTGATAGTTTCTTGAAGAACAATAGTGCCACATATAAGCCCAACCCTGAAGGTGTGACAAAGATATACACAGGATCTAGTTACAATCCAGATGAAGGGTTGCTCATGATTTGGGCCCTGTATCCACCTCACAGGAAATAAGTTGTGACTGATACTGTAAAGGAATTTGGGCATTTGATGACCTTAAAAGTTGGAGAGGTTGATCCCATAACCACAGTAGATATTGGCATTAATGTTACTAAATTGAATAAAGCATAGATTCATATGTTGATAAAAGAAAAAGAAATGTATAGAATGAACAATGAAAGATTGCTTAGAGAGAATGATCGTTTCAAGGATATGGTGGGAATAACATTAGGACCCACAAAGCAATTAACTCAAGGAGAGATTTCTCATACAAAATATTAGTGGGTAGGATCAAATGCATATTCATAGGGAAAATATGATGCACTCATTGCAATGATAAAGAAGAGGCAAGCCAGCTTGATGACTTTGCTGAGTAAAATTTGGGGAACACATTTGAAAAATTATGCTGCAGAACGAGAACATAAGAGGATTGATGGGAGAATCCATGAGAAAATCCAAGAAATAAGTGAAAGAGATGTTCCAGATAATACAACCATTGATATTTCCAATCATTTCATAAAGAGACACGAGGACTTTCAAGAAGAATTATAGGGGGATGAATAGGGGCTGATTGATGCCACTAAGAAGGGATTACCAATGCTATTCGAAGACAAAGGAGAATTGAAGGAAAAATACAAATGGATTAAGGAATGTGAATCAATGTTGCAAACAATTATGGAGGCAGCTACAAAAGACAATTCAACATTGGATGAGGCTTGTGAGTAGAACAAATAGATGGTGATCATGGAGATACCAATTCAGAATGCACTTGGAGATGCTGACACACATGCATGTTAGGATTACCTTGATCATTTGTCAAAAATCCATTTATGGCTAAATAAAGCCTAACCACTAGTTTATTGTTGTTGTTATGCAAAAACATTTCTAAAAGGACGCGTCCTTTCATAGTTTGTTATATTTATACATGTTCTATATGATCAGGGGAGGAGATAGTCAGATAAAAAAAATATTGTAGATAGTTTTTGTAATGATGTTTTCATCAAAAAGACTCAGATGCATGCATGAAGTTCGATGAAGTTAATGAAGATATATGAATTTGTGGCTTAGTCTTTGGTATCAGCTATCTGTGGAATTATACAGTTATTTGATTGTCTCCATTTTGATGTTTTTGTTGTTGTTAAAATTGGTATATCAAGCATATATTATTTTGTCAATACACATTTGTTGTATTTATGTGATGTGATCATTTGGTTCTTTCAAGTAAAGAGTATATCCTTATAATCAATCACAGTAATTGGAAAGTATTAATTGGATCAGTAAGAAGAATCAAATAATTAGGGTTGTCATCTTGTCTCAAGTAGAGTTGTCAGCCATTTACTTGTACATTTGTACAAGTTTCAAACTACATTTGTGTGCAAAACAGTTTGAATTATTGCCATCACATATTACAATTTTCTAGATCTTCATTAGACTCCATATACCCAACGAGGCACTAGTATTGTATACTTCATTTTAGTTCATCCATTTTATATTTTACATCTGTTAACTGAATATATTAGGATTAGCCTTGATATTGCTTATACAATCTATACCATAATAAAGATTCAATTGTCCACTCCCACTTGCCATTTTGGATAAATTGCTTGAAAAATAAACACAAATCAAGTCTACTTCATTCATATATTTATACCCTGTTGGCAAAACAAGGAAACACAACTGAGAGGGGGGGGGTGAATCAATTGTATCAAAAACTAAAATTATTCTCTTTAATCTTAACTTAATCTCAGATCTGATGAATAAGCAATTAACCATAAACAATCAACACATTAGAGAGATAAATAACAAAAATATTTTTTGCCTGGAAACCCTGTTGGGGAAAAACCACAGTGGATGTTATGAACCACAAGATTATACTCTGCTAGAAGTATAAAATAAATAATAAGGGGAATGCGCATGCATTCAGGCTGCCTAGAGCTCACTGCTCAATTACAAAAGAGGACTCACTGTCCAACAATAGGGTTTGGATTAAAACCATCCATGATTTGTGAAATGAGAAAATAAATTCTTCACAAACTTGATTATAGTTCCAATTAAGCTCAACTCTTCATCACACTCCACACATTCTTCTCCACACTCTGCTTAGCAATCAAATGATATTCGCATATACACACATAGGAGCACACGAAGCATCTTCTTCAACAATGAACTAATCACCCTTATATATCCGCTACATGAATTCCATCACCACTTCGTCGGCCAAAGAAAATAAAATATATTTGTAATGTCGGCCCAGATTTACAAATAAACTTTTAATGTGTATCCACCAAGGTTGGCCACAACATAGTGGAGACCCAAATTATTATCTCCAACACAAGAATACTTTAATTAATTACACCTCAAAGATCCACAACACACTATCAACAACATGTCGGCCAAGAACAAGAAAAACCGAACATGTGCACAAAGATCTTCAACCATGAATTCTACGAATATTGTGGACATACCACAAAGATAGAGAATGGTCTAGAGACATCATAGAACACGAAGAAACAATAGAGAAACATCCAAAAAAACTAAGAAAACAAGAATTACACAAACTTCATTCACGAATACTGATAGAGACCAACAACTTACTGTCAGACCATAACATACTCAAACCTTCACGTGGACTTTTGAAACTTCTAGTAGATGATCTAGAAACATTCAACAATAAACCCTTAGATCCACATCAACTAATCTTCAATGTAGAGAACACAACACCTTCTTGACCTACACAGTTCCACTGGGAACACATAAATACTTTCTTTTACAATTTTCTCAATATCCTCGACATATACAGTCTTCAATGCAATAAATGCTAATAGTGTTGACATCAATGACAACCACATATCAGCAACCATATCCACAATATCCAAAAATCTCCCCCTTTGGCATTGATGGAAACACATGATGTGAGAAATACCATCAACCCAACACACTAACTTCTTGTGTACTTCTCTCCACAAGAAATTTTCACAATGCACTTCTCCCGCTTTGACATCAATGGAAAAGGTAACCAATATCCTTTCCAAACACACACTTTGAACCACATATCCGCACATCTAACTACTCCCCCTGAGTAGCAGCCTTGAGAACATCAATCTGGATCACAATATAGCAATGAAGCTCTCAGATTGATGCAATTAAATGCATCTTTAGTTCTTATCAAGAGGGGTGATTACCCCTAGCATTCCTCTAATATACTCAAAAGTATCCTTTGGCAGAGGCTTAGTAAATATATCTGCAATGTGTTCTTTGGTAGGCACATATTCCAGTCTGACTTCTTTCTCATTCACCTTTTCCCTCATGAAATGAAACTTAATTGATATGTGTTTAGTTTTAGAGTGTAGTACTGGATTCCTTGAGATGTTTATTGCACTTGAATTGTCACAGTATATGGCAATAGGTTCTTCATATATCACTTTGATATCTCTCAACATATGTTTCATCCATATCACTTGAGTGCAATTATTTCCAACAACAATGTATTATGCTTCAGTAGTGGATAGAGAAATTGAATTTTTCTTTTTTCTCAACAAAGATATCAGCTTCTTTCCTAGGAAGAAGGCACCACCACTAGTAATTTACCTGTCATCTACATCACTAGCCGAATCTGCATTAGTGTATCCACACAAAGTGAGGTCGTCATCCTATGGATACCAAAGTCCAAAGTCAGTAGTTCCTTTAAGATATCTAAAAATTATTTTGACAACAGTTACATGTGATTCCTTTGGATCAGCTTGAAATCTAGCTACCATACATACAACATTCACAATATTTGGTCTAGCTTGCGTCAAGTAGAGAAATCCACCAATCATTGGAGAATCATCATTCTGTGATAGCTTACATCTGGTCACCATGGGAGTACCAACAAGTTTGGAGTCATCCATTCCAAACTTCTTCAGTAGCTCTTTCACATATTTAGACTGAGATATGAAAATCCCTTGGTCCAATTGTGTAACTTGTAATCCCAGAAAGAACTTCATTTCACCAATCATGCTCATCTCAAATTCACTCTTCATTTCATTAGCAAACTTCATACATAGATTATCATCTCCTCCAAAAATGATATCATGAACAAAGACTTCTATAATCAATTCCTTATCATGATCTAACTTAAAGTATAAGTTGCTATCAACAATACCTTTTGTGAATCCAAGCTTCTGTAGATATTTGTCCAGTCTAGCATACCAGGCTCTAGGGGCTTGCTTAATTCCATACAAAGCTTTCTTCAATCTGCAAACCATATCTTAGTTATCTGTCAATTGGAATCCATTCGGTTGTTCAATGTACACTTCTTCTAGTTCTCCATTCAGAAATGTAGATTTCACATCCATCTGATAGACTTTATAATTCTTGTATGCAACATAAGTAAGAAATAATCTCACAGCTTCAATTCTAGCTACAGGGGCAAAGGTTTCTTCAAAATCAATACCTTCCATTTGAGAATAGCCTTTACATACCAGTCTTTCTTTATTCTGAACCACTTCACCTTCTTCATTTAGCTTTTTTTTTAATACCCATTTGGTACCAATCACGTTCTTATCTTTAGGCCTAGAAACCAGTAGCCATGTGTCATTCTTTTCAATATGTGTTAGCTCTTCCTTCATATCTTCCAGCCAATGTTCATCTTGACAGGCTTTAGTGACACTCTTAGGTTCTATCTTGGATATCAGACAATATTCTTTTGCAATTCTTCTTCTAGTTTGCACTCCTTTACTCTTATCTCCTATGATTTGATTTTCAAAATGATTCAACTTTACATACCTTGGAGTTTTGGGACTTACTTGGACTTCTAATTCTTCAGATCTTTCTTCTACACTTCCACTTTTTTGTGCTTCTGCACTTGTCTGAGCTTCCTCACTGACTTGATTTACTTGAACAAATTGAGGTTTCCTCACTAGAACATAGGGAATAATCTGAAGTAGATTCAGTGTCTGAGTTTTCTTCCCTTGGCTTGTAATGTTTGGATGATTTGATAGAGTCCTCATCAACTCTAACATTTTCAATTTCAGCCATCTTTCTCAATCTTTTATTATAGCACCGATATGCCTTGCTCTTAGTAGAATAACCTAGGAAGATCCCTTCATTGCTTCTAGCATCAAATTTTCCTACATCATCATCTCTCTTGATATAACACCTACTTCCAAAGATCTTAAAATACTTAATAGTAGGTTTGTGACCAAACCATAACTCTTAAGGGGTCTTACTAGAATTGCCATTCACATTTACTCAGTTCAAGGTATACACAGCAGTACTTACCGCTTCACTCCAATACATCTAAGACACATTTCCTTCTATCATCATGGTTCTGGTGGCATCTAGAATTGTTCTATTCTTTCTTTCTGCAACTCCATTCTGTTGAGGGGTTCAGGGAGTAAATAGTTGTCTTTTAATTCCATGTTCTTCACAATAAGAGTTGAATTCCTTAGAGATGAACTCACCACCTCTGTCAGATCTTAGGAATTTTATTTTCAGACCTTTCTCATTTTCTGCCATAGCCTTGAAGCATTTGAATTTCTCTAAAGCTTCACATTTTTCACTCAAAAAGGAAACCCAAATCATTCTAGAGTAATCATCAATAACTAGCATAAAATACCTTTCTCCATGAATGCTTCTAACTCTTGAGGGACCACAAAGGTCAGTATGTAGCAGTTTTAGAAAATTATTTGAATGAAAATGTTTGCTCCAGAAGGATACTTTGGTGTGCTTACCCATTTGACATTCCTTGCAGATTGCATTAGAAAGCTTCACTAATCTAGGAAGATCTATTATTGCTTGGGAAGAACTTATCTTGATAATGTTGTCAAATTTTACATGACACAATCTCCTATGCCACAATGAGCTTTCATCTATCTAAGTAATCAAACAACTTCCACTAGTAGTATTCAAATGAAAAATGTTACCTTGTGTTTGTTTTCCTGTTGCAATCAAGTTTCCAGAACTTCCACGTATCTTGCATCTTTTGTCTTTGAACTATAGATCATATCCCTTGTGAACCATTTGTCCAACACTCAACAGATTGTGCTTCAGACCTTCAACATAGAGGACATCATCAGTGTTGTCCTTACCACCAAGGAAAATGGATCCTCTACCACGAATCACACCAGCATTGTTATCTCCAAATCTTACAACTCCACCATCATACTGTTCTAGACTCACAATTTTGCTTTTGTCACCAGTCATGTGATGTGAGCATCCACTGTCAATGACCCACTCATCTTTTTCTTCAAATTGTGCTGCAAGAGCTTTTTCATCTTTAGTAGATTCAGTAGCCACGAGATTATTTTCAATGGTAGCAATGAAAGCCCAGTCGTCTTCTTTTCCATTATCTTTATCAGATTCTTCATCAGTCACTGCTTCTTCAACAAAGTAGCACTTCTTTGGAAATCTAGATTTCTTAGGTTTAGATCTAGGAACTCTTTCAAGAAATATTGAAGCAAAGTGACCTATTTTACTGCATGAAAAACATTTAATAGGTAATATATCTTCATACTTACCTTTTCCTCTCCCTTCTTGCTTTGCAATCAAGTCTTCCAGTTCTTCTACTTCTCTTTCCTTGTCTTCAAGTTGTTTCAGTTCTTCATCATACTTGGATACCTTCCTGGAATTCTCTCCCAGACTATATCTTTTTTTGTTGCTTCTGGACACAGTAGCCTTAAATGTAGATTCAGTCTTCGGTGTGGATTCACTAAACTCACTTATCTCAAAAGCGAAAAGTTTCCCAATTAGCGTATCTCTTGTCAACCTATTTACTGATCTAAACTCTTTAATAGCATGAACCTTCTTTTGTAGGAGGGAGGCAAGGATCTGAGTACTTTAGCCACAATTCCATCCTCATCCACAAAACCACTGACACATTTAATACCCATCACTATCTCATTCACTCTCTGCATAAAAGAGGTGATATTTTAATATTCACCCATCTTCAGATTCTCATATTTTCCATTCAAGCTTTGTAGCTTAGCCATCTTCACCTGTGCATCTCCTTCATACAAATTTTCTAGTTTCATCCACATTTCATGAGCTGTATTCAAACCTACCACATTAGCCATCTTTGAATCTGTCAAGGAACTCACCAAAGCTTCAATAGCCCTGATATTTCTTTCAACATCTTTGATCTCATCAATAGAAGAGGGACCATTCTGAGGAATGACATTGATTTTTAGTAATCTTCCAAATAGCATCACCAATACACATTAAGTGACATTGCATCCTAACTTTCCACAATGAATAGTTGGAGCCATCAAATCTAGGATTGTCCTTCTTGAATGTTGTTGTCATCTCAGATCACCTCAAGCTATTAGACTTTCTTCAAAAGAACCTACTCTGATACGAATTGTTGGAAAAACAAGGACACACAGCTAAGAGGGGGGGTGAATTAGTTGTATCAAAAACTAAAATTATTCTCTTTAATCTTAACTTAATCTCAGATCTAATGAATAAGCAATTAACCATAAACAATCAACACATTAGAGAGACAAATAACACAAATATTTTTTGCATGGAAACCCTGTTGGGGAAAAACCATGGTGGATGTTAGTCCACAAGATTATACTCTACTAGAAGTATAAAAGAAATAATAAGGGGAATACACATGCATTTAGGCACACTTCCTAGAGCTCACTGCTCAATTACAAAAGAGGACTCACTGTCCAACAATAGGGTTTGGATTAAAACCATCCAAGATTTGTGAAATGAGAAAATAGCTTCTTCACAAGCCTGATTACAATTCCAATTAAGCTCAACTCTTCATCACACTCTACACATTCTTCTCCACACTCTACTCAACAATCGAATGATATTCACATATACACACATAGGAGCACACAAAGCATCTTCTTCAACAATGAACTAATCTCCCTTATATATCTGCTACATGAATTCCATCACCAATTTGTCGGCCAAAGAAAATAAAATATATTTGTAATGTCAACCCAGATTTACAAATAAAATTTTAATGTGTATCCACCAAGGTCGGCCACAACATAGTGGAGACCCAAATTATTATCTCCAACACAAGAATACTTTAATTAATTACACCTTGAAGATCCACAACACACTATTAGCAACATGTCGGCCAAGAACAAGAAAAACTGAACATGTGCATAAAGATCTTCAACCACAAATTCTTTGAATAATGTGGGCATACCACAAAGATAGAGAATGATCTAGAGACATCATAGAACACCAAGAAACAATAGAGAAACATCTGCAACAACTGAGAAAACAAGAATTACACAAACTTAATTCAGGAATAATGACAAAGACCAGCAACTTACTGTCAGATCACAACATACTCAAACCTTCACGTGGACTTCTAAAACTTTTGTTAGATGATCTAGAAACATTCAACAATAAACCATTAGATCCACATCATCTAATCTTCAACGTAGAGAACATGCCTTCTTCACCTGCACAGTTCCACTGGGAACACAAAATTACTTTCTTTTACAATTTTCACAATATCCTCGACATATACAGTCTTTAATGCACCAAATGCTAATAGTGTTGACATCAATGACAACCACATATCAGAAACCATATCCACAATATCCAACATACCCACCTAGGTCTAGTAGCACCTGAAGAGAAGAAGGTCTAAACTATTTGGCCTTGTATGTTACCCTGAAACGTACCAAGAGTTTGGCAACCTCTTGAGGCATTTTGCCTACGTTTTTGAGAGCTAACATGGTCTTCTTCTTATATATATGAAATTTGAATTGTAATATTTGATCATCAACACTTTTTAAGATTTAATACTTTTCAGCAGTGAAAGACTTATTTTATAGAGTAATACAATACCAGTACTTTTCTAATTGTGTGTGGAAGATTCTTTCATTTGGACTAGTTCTTTGTTGTTTCTTTTCAAGCAATTGAAGGCAATGTAAAATGTATTCTAATTAATCTTCATGACCATCTTATAATTACCTCTCACTTTCCTCAATCTACCTTTCCCCATCAGGTACTCCCCTTTGAATTTGTTAATGGAGTTGGGATCCCAAATGCGATCTACATGGATCCTTGCTGCAAACTTAGGAAGATATTTAGTAATGTACACCATGGTCTGGTATACCATATATCCCTCCACCATAGAAGCCTCAGGATGTGCTCTTTTTCTAACCAAAGCCTTAGAAAATTTCAAGTACCTCTCACCCATCCACATTGACCTTGTGTGTACAGGTCCACACAATTCAATCTCCTCAACTTGGTGTATGTGGTAGTGTTCTTGTGCATTGAAAAATGTCGAAGGTAGACACTTTTGCATTTCACACATTAGATGAGGAATTTTTCTCCTCCAATAATTTATATCTTCTTTATGGATTTCTTTAGATGACAACCATCTACAAGTGATTCAAGGCACAAATATATTAACAAGATTTAACAAAAATAGACAATATATTACATAACAAATAAAAAAAATAGAAAATATAAGATCTATACAATGAATTGAAAAAATATCGCTACTTAACTCATGCATTTTCCAAGATCATATATAACTTGCTTGACATTGTTGTCGAAGTTGTATGGGAGAGATAAAGATAGAACGTATTGCAACAATTATAAAATGATCTTTTCATTATTTTTTCAAAACTAGTAAACATGATACATTGAAAATTACATGCAGTATACAAATATATATGAAATATACCAGAATAATTACCTTAATGAAGGTATGCCAATCATGCATTTTCATCCCTGACCAAATTCACCTTTCTTTGTTATGATATTGTTTATGTTCACAAAAAATCCTGTGGGAAATCAATTTTTTTGTATGACTTCTTTTATAGCATTGCTTTGTTGCTCCGTTAATAACCAAGGAAGGGCGCTTATATTAATTTGGTCTCCATCACTGTTTAATTGAATGACATTTTTCATTGCATGATTGGCTTCCTGAATGTCACTACAAATTTTGACAATTTTTTCTTTGTCATGCCCTCCATCTAATATTTTCCATAACGTTTATGTTATATTATTTTTGATATGCATTACATCAGACAAATGCACAATTTGTAGTTGCTCATAGTAGGGAAACCTACTAAATTTTCTGGGATAACTTTTCAGTCCCTATGGAAGCCGACCATTAATGCCTTGATGACCTTCATGAAGTATATAAGTTAAACAAATTAACAACGACAATCATTGTCAATTACAGATGAGTAAACAAAACACAATATAAAAATATAAATTCCAAACATATCATATGATAGATAAACAATTGATCCAATGTATAACCTTGACGATTAATTCTATTATATTCCAACTTCCATAGGCTAGGTATCATTCTTTGTGGTTTTGATGTAGTCTCTTCTTTCCCATTGAAAAATTTGTTTTTCAAGAGTTTGATACTTATGATTTCTGTGGAGGAAGTGCCTATACTCATCAAACACCTGCTTTCCTAAACTTGTTGAACGATGAGATTTCATCTTTGGACCACAAATTGGACATGCAAATTTTCCCTTTGTTTGAAACCTGCAAGATCATATATAATTGGATTAAATATGTCAATTTTTATAATTATATATAATGAATAGATTATTTTAAAAACATTCATGATATCTACTTCATCAAATTAAATATTGTTAAAGTGTAGTTGAACGTTATAACATACCACAAAAATGTGTTAGCCCTGGGGCATCATGAATTGTCCATACAAGCATTGCATGGAATTGAAATTGTCTTTGTCCTATTGGTCTAGAGATGTCATACATAGTGACGCCATTCCATAAATTTAGTAACTCGTCGATAAGAGGCTCGATATATACATTCATATCTTTAACTTGGTACTTACCTAGTTGAATGAACATAAACATTACATAATTATTATAACCATTTTACTACAATATATATAAATTAATGTACATGACTATTGAATGAAAAAAATATAAGTCATTATGCAAAAAATAAGACAAATGAGATGCTACTACATTAAAGAAAATTGATGTAAACAAATACCTGGAACAATCATTGCCAACATTATGTGCTCCCTCTTTATTGGCATCCATGGAGGAATGTTATTGTTGATAACAAAAATAGGCCACACCGAGTAAATAGATCTCAGCTCTCCAAATGGATTGACACCTCGCTACCAATGAAATCCTAAGATTATGAGGTTCTTCTTTAAAGTGTGGCCATTTTTCCTCCATGTCCCTAAATGCAGAACCATGCAGGCATTCAAAGAATGTCATCTCCACTTCTATTAGTGCATGGTAATCCATAAATTGCACTAAGCTTTCACACCTAAATAATCATTGCATATGTGGAATAATGAGAATATAACAAAGAACCTTGTGAGGCACCTTTTTGTTAGTTGATCTATTCGATATCTACTGATATGACATTCTGGGCATTCTGTTGCAAATTCATGTTGTTTATGATATATAATATGATCATTGGGACATGCATCTATTGCTTGATACTACATTCCAATATCTTTCATAATGGAAGATAAATCTCAATATGAGCAAGGTAAAATATTTGATGGTGGTAACAAAAATTCACCTATCAATCTACAAAAAAATAATAATTTGTTAATATAAAAAATAATAATGGTACATATTTCATCCTTTATTTACTAGTGATGAACTAACAACAAAATAGATGAAGAAAGATGACATATAGGACATACCTTAACATCTGGTGATTTCATGTTGGATAAACCACCATAACCTTCTGCTCACTCAACAAATAATACAATACAGAGAAGAGTTGTTTGGGAGCCTTCATAAAGGGGCACGCATGCCTTCTCAAGTACACGTAAATCATGAACATCATCAAAGGCATCTCAATTATCATGATCAGCTCTGCCACTAAATGTGTCATGGATCAATGTATTTGTACCATCATCTTCAACTGTGTTTTTTGGCTCATGATCATCTTCTTCCATAGGATCATTAACTTTATCTTTGATATTCACAGCTCCATGTTCATCCGCTTGCAAAACCACATTCTCCAGGCCGTGATAATCCATATCATATACCCTAGGGCGCCCCACCTTTATAATAATGATCGTATTTACAAAATAAACCATGATAATGATCAAGTGATTTTTTTTATATATAAAAAATGTTAAAATGATATAAACATTTACAAATTCAATCAATATAAAGACATATAATGAACAACTTACCAATGGACGATAATCATGCCCCCCTTCAACATGACCATGTTGCCTACAATGTTTCTCAGCCGTTGTGATTAAAAGTCTTCTCGTCTTTAAGCCCTTGCAATTATTGCAAGGACAATAACATTTCCCATCACCCTTTCTTTTCAATCTAGCCCACAATCTAGCAAGTGTCTCTTCATTTTGTTTTGCACTAATATTATCTAACATGATTTTTCTTTACCAAGCTTGAATATTTAGATCTTTAAAAAAATCAAACTCACACTCAAATAATTTTTAATTATAGACAGGTAAAAAAATCTAATAATTCTGATATTTTGTACCAAAAAAATTCGTCCTATAACCTCCACAAACTATCACAAGTATAGAAAATTTGCAAGTATAGCAAATTCTCAAGTATAGCAAAACACTATCGCAAATATAGATAAATTGTCCAACTCACTTTTATTTATTAAAAAACATCTGTTAGAACCCCGACAAATGCTAACCATATACCCGTCAACCCAAAAATTAAGGAGGCTAACCATATTTCGTCACACAAATTGACTTTAAGTGTATGTCAAAATAGTGACGAAAATCATGGAGCATCGCAATTTTGACGAACATCGGGCATAAATTTTTAAAAAAATGAACATTTCACATTAAATACACAGGTACCCAACGATACATCTAATTATACATCTTTCATCGGAAAGTTTCGTTGTATTTTGTAGTCAAATGAGTTAGTGCAGTCTAGATGACAGGGGGCTAGTATACTATTAATTATGTGCTTTGGGAAGGACTTGCTCCCTTTAACTGTTGTTTCAATTTCACATTTTCTATGAATAACCTATTCACTTCATCATTCAAATCAATCTTTGCTTTCTCATATTCTTCTAATCTAAGCTCCATAGATTTAACTGCATCCCTATTAAACATTGTTGAGTGTATTTTCATAGTAGTTGCCTTCAATGCTGATGTGTCTTGAAGTATATTTACCATGGCAATCCCTCTCATTTCTTTTACAACATCAAGCAATCTTGGTTTTTCTATTCTTTTTTGCTTTGTTCAAAAGGCTAGGGTTTCAATTCTTGGATTGTAACCTATGCCACTCATTCCCTCATATGAATTGAATTCAAAAACCAACATGGGATCTTCTTGGCTTCTTACTTGATCCAGTAAGAATATCTTTTTTAACTCCATCCCAGGAATAATTAGTATATTGCTTTCTAAGACCAATTTTCTTGCTTCTTGGGGGCTAACAATAATTTCATTAATACTGATTTCTTCAAGATTCTAGGAAACAATATGGTCATGTTGTGACTCCTCAGTGCCCATCTTATTAATTTGGAGTCTCTCCTCAAATTCTTTCATTTTCATCTTAAACCAAAAATCCTTAAACTCAGGAGTTTGAAAAAATTCATCATCTTCAATAAATCTAAGGGAAACGATCACCCTTTCGTCATCATGCACTTATTGATCATTATGCCCATGTACATCCACTCTTTCTTCTAGTTTGTGAGCATCAGTTGCAAGCTTAGGCAGTGGGTGATCAACTTCATCATCTTTAAAATTCAAAATTACATCGACTACCTCTTCAATATCCCCTACTCCTTCACTTATTTCATATGCCACTAAGGGGTCCACTCCATGCGTCTTCTGCCTTTTAGGACTTGGCTTCTCAGGGCATGCTTTTGATTGTATTTTGGTAGTGTCTAGTAGGGGCTCTGTTATTACAATACCACTTGGTTGATGGGCAGCTTGGAGGGTTTCAAAGACTGACCCTCAAGTTTCTTTTTTGGTTCAACATTTAAGCTTTCAAAGTTGTCAATTATTACGTTCATCCTTTTGATAGGATCCTTTTCTTCAACATAGAATCCTTGGAATCCAGTGTCCCTTTTCTTCTCCTCCTCCTCAAGCCTCTTTATGATTTCCCACTTCCTCTTCCTCTGAAATAATTCATCAAGTGTAAAGAAATTTCTTATTACATCTTCGTAATCCATTACATGGGTAATCCTAACTTTAGTGAGAATTTTCTTCTTTATAAAATTAATATTCCCTTCAAGATCAAAGACCCTTTCTCCTCATGACCTCAATGAATACTGCATCTTCAAATAGTTCTACAATTCTTCAAGAGTGTCAAACCCTATAGATAGCTCCTCACATTCAGTTAGGTTAGGCAGGAATGTCCCCTTTTTCTATCTTTTCATAACATCCTACTCCATCCATAAAATTTTCCACATAAATTCTAAAAATGCAATTTGGATAGAAATTTTTTTAGGTAAAACATGTGGGGCTTGAGGACACCCAAAGACCCTTATTACTATTTGGTTTGCTAAGAAGAACCAGTCACCAAAATTGTGAGTGTGTCCCTACTCTAGCTTCAATGCTAAAGGTCTTAATACTTGCATGATTTTATTAGGAAATATTGGTGAAATATGACCAAGAGAGGCCATGACCTTTACTACAAAATCATCATGAAATATTACATAATCACTATTTTTACATCTACTATCCTAGATGTAACACCAATTTTGTACAAACAATCTATTCCCTTCATCATCAGTCGTTCCCAAACACATTATTTTAGTCCATCTATTTCTACTTTGGTACAATATTAAATGACACAACATAGAGTATTTCCTGAAAGTGATGGGAGCTAAGTTCTCTCTTACAAAAATCCCTCATGTAGCCCTTTCTCAATTTCAGCAGCAAAGTCATACTCAATGTTGACTTCAGGATTTTGTATCCTCATTTCCATCATCATGAGATAGGTTGGAATCCTCTCTTCAACATCTATTCCAAGCACTTGGTACAACACAAAATATTCTTTTGAAATATACTTGGAAGCTTTCCATGGAAAATGGCTCATTTTGGGAGGGAGAGATAGGTATCCTCCTATTGTTTACACCCTTTTTCATGTGTAAAGGAAGTTCATCACTCCTATAGGTTTTTCTCAATCTCCTATAATCCTCCTCACTTCTGTCCAAGTCGATCTTAGTGATAGCTTGGTTGTTTAATATACAACACTCTATAATTTCTTCTTTAGTTAGCACCACTAATAGTGAACCATTTGGCATTCTTATAGTCCTAGTAGCCGAGTGATAATATTGTGCCAATACTTTAATAAACTCAACATATACGAAGACATTTGGGACTATCAATTTGGTAAAATTTAAGGTCCAAGGATTCAAAAATGGAATCTTCTCAACCCTTTTTTCATAGAAGTACCAAAACATATCCCACCCTGAGATAAGGATAATTGGGTCTCTACATCCATGGGTTATATCTTTAAACACCTTTTTGGATCCTTTGTCTACAAAATTAGGTAACACATCTAAAATGGATTGTTGCAGGGACCTCTTCTTTGATTTAGAAATTGTGGACTCTTCCTTTTTACTCGTAAGTTGACTTCTTTTGGGTGGCATGATGAAGAATTTACTCCTACTTGATTTTTTAAGTGTCTAATTGTAGAAGAAAATTCTATTCAATACACTTGCTACAAAGGGTTTCTGTGAACTTACCCAATGAAATAATAGCTACAAAGTTTTCCTGCTTGAACTCCCTTTCCTTTGGTACACTGAGCCTTGTGAATAATTTCCAAAATGTCGTCGAGTCCCAAGTAAAATTTGCTGTTGAGCTTAGTCACCTCACTATTAATGTGAATTCGTGGAAAATATTTCATAATTTTCCCATATTTTGAGTTTGAATACATGCCATTGATCTTGGGAAAACGAATGGTGTAAACATTTAATGCTTTGATAACTTGTACTGTAGTGTCACTCTGTCATTTCAAGACCACTACGAGTTAGCACTAGCAGTACCACCACCCCGCACACACCCCTTTGGACTCCCATGGGGCAACGGGTTAATTCTAGTAGTTAAGTGACTGTTCATCACCATCCCGCTCTATCATATCAAGACTGTTGCAGGGTAGTGGTAGTAGTGCCACCACCCCGTGCACACCCCTTTGGACTCCCACAGGACAGTGGGTTAATTCTATCGGTTGAGTAACTATTCACTGCCATACCACAATGTCATTGTTTACCCCTTGCAGGGCTATGGTTTACTTTAGTTGTTAACATGTTCTCATTGCCACCCCATGGTATTCATATTTAGTTGTTGTAGTATTTCGGTAAGCATTTATACATTGACCTATATGTTCCACCATCCTGCGCATACCTCTATTGACTATTCTTGTAGTGTAGTATTGGATTTTATTATGAATGCGGTATTTTAGATATCATTTTATTGAAAATATTGAACAATTTTCTAATTTTGCAGTATCTCAGTTATAGTTTATAGTGTCGGTTAGACCTAAGAGATCATTTCTTTGTTTGTAATGGGGAGGCTTAGTTCACCTAATGTTAAGATATATATGTATTATTAAATCACGAATTTTCATTATATGTTTGCATCTAGAAAACATAGAGGACATACAAGAAATTATATTCTAACTAAACAAAATTAATTTCAAATTTCAACCAAAGTAAGAAAACTAAGAAGAATGATTGAAGCTAACTTTAAATACACTTCAAATCAGCAGTGAACATCTCAGGTTTTGTATACAATGTACCAACAGAATAATGATATTACATTTAGAAATGTATCAGTAAAGCAACAGTGAATAAGCATACCTATACTCAAATCTTTATTACATTCAATAATAAATTACACCATACATATAACCAAAATTTAGGTGACAAGATAACCTATTAAGGTGACAAAACATCATCATAATCATCTGCATTTCCAGAAAGATCATAATCTTGTTCATTCGTGTCTGCATCTGCTTGATTTTATTCCTCATCCTCATCTATGACATGCAATGCATTCTCTCTCCCAATCTCTTCATTGGTAATCGAAATTTCTTCTTCAAACATTCCATCATCATCTTCATCAACTTCTTCAAATTTTTCTTGTAAATTAGCATATTGCACATCAAGCATTATATCAACAATTTCCATGATTTTTTCATTTTGAACGAGAATCTATTTGAATGACATATGACCATCCTAGGCTTCTTATATCATCAATTGGAAATTATTGGTTAATTTGAAGAGGGGAAACATACGTCTCATCTGTCTCTGATAAAAATTGTCTTCTCTTTGCACATACAAATCTGTACCCAATAAATTGTATTGCAGATGGTCGGATCCACTTAAGTTTTAATAATATCGGACTATTTTCACTATAGTCCACTAGAATAATTTTTTGGATGAATCCAACATAAAATTTCTTCTCAGTTTTGTGAAGAAATTCAACACTAACAACACAATCACAATTTATCTTTCCTTTGTCTTTTTCTTCCACTCTTAAATGACTACCATAGGCCCACATTCCACTAAAACGTGTAGCCCATAAATGTGGAGATTGTGAAAGCTCACTTTCCTCCGTTGTTATATCTTGACCTCCTTTTGCATCCCTGACTGCACTAGCAATCCATTCTTCAAATTTTGGAAAAGAATCACCTCCAATCAAATCAGCATGACGTCTACGCCTTTGAGGTCAATGTTGCATCGAAGCTTGATTGTCTTCTTCATATTTTCTACATAGAATATTAATGTACAAATAGTAAGATTGATAATATAAATGTGCAAATGCAATTGAGTAAATAAATTATTGTGTTAATTTTTTTTACTTGAACCACTTATCGAACGAAGATGTGTTTTGAAGAATATAGGCATGTATCACACTTCTTTCTTGATGTAATAGCTTCAAGTGACATTCATTTCCTTCCAATACTTCACCTGCAATTGTGTATTCTTCGTCATCATCCCATACGCGCCCATTGACATTTTTAAAATCCTTCATATATTTTTTGCAAAATCCCATGGCCTCTTGTATTGAATATCCCTTAGACATGCTACCTTTCAGTTTTTCCCTAGTATGAACATTTTTTTTCAAAACCTTCATATATCGTTCTACAGGATACATCCATCTTGTTCTTATCAGGACACAATGCTTTATTTCATATTGTAGATGTATCAAAATATGCATAGAAATGTTAAAGATTGTTGGTGGAAATTCCCATTCCAATAGACAAAGAACTTTAACAACCTCCTCCCTCAAACCATCAAAGTTTGAAGGATCTAATACATATAAACTCATTATTTTAATATTAGGCCAAACCTTATAACTGCCAATATTGGCCACTTTGGAAAACTTAATATATTTACCACAATAAGTAAAATATTCTCGATTATGACATGATAGTCATAGGTCTTGAGGCCTCTTAAGCCATTAATGTCAGTTTGGATTCTAATACTACTTACATATTCAGTGGGAAATCAAGTCTGAGACATCAACTATAATAATTGTGGACGTTGTTCATTTTTCCAAACATAAGGAGCACTAGGTTTTCTATATTTTTCATCATCATATTTTTCAACCCAAAGATTTTGATGAATCTTTAGTTGTTTTGATTAGAGGTAAAACACAAGTTTTGAAGGGGCCCAGAACCCTTTACAAAAAGGAACAGCTAAAAAAAAAAGGGAACAACATTAAACAACCATCAGCCCAAAGTCAGCAAACTACCAGCCAAAAAACAACCAGAAATTGGCAAACACCACTACATATTGTTCATAATTTCAACAGCTTCCATCTCACTAGTAGCAAGCTTTTGTCCCTCAACCCCAGTATTAGAAACCTCAATACCCAAGGGCCCAGCCTAATTTTTCAATCTATTTCTAGTCCTAACCTCAGGCCCACTAATTTTTACCTCACAACTCAAAACATAACCTTTAGCAGCACCCTTAACAATAGCATAATCCTCCACCATCAGCTTACCCTCAGCAGCCATAACATCAATAGAAAAAATTTCCTTTCTCTTTTTGGGGTAGAAATCCATCACAGAGTCTGACATAATCAAGACTTTAGGGGCTTCTCCACTCTTCATAACCACATTCCAAATTTTATCAATTTTCCCCTCAGGGGATAACATTCTTCCCTCCATACTCTGTTTCAGATTAAGGATTTCCTCCACCATAGTATTAGCAACAGTATTGAGACCAGCCATTAAATTATCAAATTGGCTTTGGATGGAAGGGTCCTCAGACTTGCAAGCAATACTTCTAATATGAACATTGGTCCTATTGATCTCATGAAAAAACCATTTAAACAGTTTAAAAAGCACATTGACACTGTCACGAGCCGATCTCAACACATCATAAAGATCCTCCCTATCAAAATTTTCAATGTGATTTCCCACAACAAC
This sequence comes from Sequoia sempervirens, assembly GCA_007258455.2. Classification (NCBI taxonomy): domain Eukaryota; kingdom Viridiplantae; phylum Streptophyta; class Pinopsida; order Cupressales; family Cupressaceae; genus Sequoia; species Sequoia sempervirens. Next base: position 101,845 of record VDFB02002944.1, on the reverse strand, counting down.
GTCCTCTTCAAAATAACTCTCATGAACCTTATCATCAGAAGCATCCTTACCTTTACCAATAGGGACAAGAGACTTCATCCTACGATGGAATTGGAAATTTGCTCTGCAGCAACCTTCCTCTTCTGAATCCTATCTGCATTCGCTTTATTAGTACTCATAGCCTGTTCACCACCCACAACTCTAACCTTCTCCTGCTTTGGAAACCCTATTGCAGTGCTCAAAAAATCCACACCATGGAATCCACCAGCCAAAGAGAGGGACATCCTTCTCCAGGTGTTGACCAGGTTTCAAAACCCTTCTCTTTTGGCTTCCCTCCTCAGGTTCCTACACATGTCTAGATGCAGGGGGAGGAGAAGAAGCTTCCCCATAAAGATCATTTTTATCTCTACCCCTCTTAGAAGGAACAATCGCCTCCACATCATCACTACAAGTCATATAACCCGTCTCCTCATCCATTTTCCTTTTCCCAAATTTACCCTAAACAGGGGATATGGGGCCCTCCTCCAAAGAGGCATACGAATCTAGGACATAGTCAACATCATCATCCCTATCTGACTCAGATTCTTTATTTAAAATAAGCCTCCTCTTCCTCAATTTCTTACAAGCCCTTTCCTCACCTAACTCAGTTTCATAACCCTCCTAGCTTTAGCAGAAATATCCTTTGGAGAAACAAGAGTTTTATGGACATCATGAGCTTTCACATGTTCATAAATCAAAAGAATCAACCTCAAATGCAGGACAAGGTTTTTGGGATTCTTCCTATGCTCTTTAATCCCACAGTCCATCGACACCAACAAGTAATAGGGAAATGACACCCATTTCTTGTGCCTAAAATGGTTAAGCAATAGAAAATAGTAATTTTTTAATGGCTATGTACCTTCCTTCCAGGGTTACATACCTCATGATTTCTTTGACAACATCCCACTAGAGAGCTTTCAATAAACTCCTCAGATACCCACCACTCTTCACAGGCTTCAAGTCATCAATCTCATTCTTCTTAAAGACAAGGGACATCGTGGCCTGTGATTCTTTCTTATCCCTGTACACTTTCATACCTTTAATTGCTAGGCCAATAATCTGGGCTATGAATTCCTCATC